>JAMXBB010000003.1:70971403-71265016 GCA_024138015.1 Lumnitzera littorea | reverse complement strand
AAAAGTTGTCATAAGTAAGAAAATTGAAAAAATTTGAGAGATCTAAATAAAGAATAATCCAATTTTGTCATATTTTTCTAAATTATGATTAGGTTATAAGCTCTTAAAATTGAGTTTAGGACAACCAAGCCTAGATTTAGGGTTTTTAGGGAAACTTATCCAATTGAGCCTAAACTTTATGACTAAAATAGAAAAGTTAATGAGGTGATACAGTGAAGTTAGAATTAGAAATAATGACCCAAAATCCCAATTTTGCCCTTAAAAGTAGAAATATTTAATATAGTACTAAAATACTCGGAACTCTTAAAATCAAGCTTAGATTGTTATGAGAACTTAAAAATAAGTTAATTGAGCTATAAAATGAGATAATATAGTATAATTTACTATATAAAAATACACGTATTTTTATGAGTATATCCAGTATAAATAATAATTATACCGGTAAATTAACCCTAAATTATGTAATTATATATATATTGTGTTAAATTCATGAAATTAACTATAGAACATATCCTAAAAATAAAAGATATATTAGAAACTTAATTAGATAAGTAAAGTTATATACTACGCATGATATATATACATTAGATATATGCTTGATATTAGTAAAATAACTAAATACTACTATAATATATATATATATATATATATATATAATATCAACAGTTAAGTTAATTTCCTATCAAAAGTTATCTAAGACCATTTCTCATTTGCTGGAAAAATTTTGTGGCATGCAAAATAGGTTAGAATGCTGATTCAACAACTTAATTTGTAGGAAACAATGCACCTCATGCTTATTTAATCAAGAAAAAACAGAAAAAAAAGAAGATAAATACTTTAAACTGACTTTAGAGCAATATAAAAGGGCAAGAAACTCCAGATGTGAAACATTTACAAACTAGAAAAATTAGGGTATGATAGAAAGCTCTAGGGAATTAGAAAAATAAAATATATATATATATATATATATGCAAAATAGAACAACCATCGTACCACCACCGTTTCAGACCTAGACGACCACCTGACGACAAACTTGACCATCCACCACCAGTCCAGGCCACATCTAGGCCGTTTAACATACCCCCATCACCCTACGACTGCTAGAGATACTAAAAATACCAAAGTCGATTCCCTGTCTTGTTTTTCAATAAATTATAAAAGATATTAAATCCACCCAAAAAATTAGGAAATAAATTTTACTTAGGTTATTTTGAATACAATTTTATGTAATATTTTTATTTTTAAAAAATTCGTAATATTTAATATATTTTCTTAAGAAATCTACTACTCATCCAAATTTAGATTTATAAAATAAATGTACAAAATAATGTCGTTTCTAGTTGAAAATTTTTGTGTAGGATGTGTATGATATATAAATAATTGCTATGTAGCCTGAATTTTGATTTGAATATTTTTAATATTTATTGCAATTTTTGGCTTGAAATAGCTCGAAAATAAGCTGAAATTATGAAATTAATTGATGAAATGGACATGTAATGATCTATAATAAATAATAACAGTATTGAGCTAGATTGAAATTAATTTGGTGTAAAAAGAATCATAATTGGATAACTTATAATAATTTAGGGGTAAAATCGTCAATACGAATATATAAGCGATAGGTCTGAAACTTGAAACCAAGTAATAACTGAATTCCCCATATTTTTAGGAGTTTATGAAAATTTTTGGGGAATTATTTGATAACCTGAACTATTTATTACGAATTTACTAAATAAAATAACTTAATTTACAAGTCGGGGTGTATTTTTAATATTAATAAACTAAAATGGATTAAATAGTTAAATAAAAACTATATATAAGATTGCTGATAAGATTAGATTAAATGAATATTTTTATTGTATTTATTAATATTTTCTAATCGGGATACACTTTAGGTATATTAGAGTTAAATAATACTTATATTGTAACGATATATGAACAAATTAGGTAAAATACAACTTAATACCATAAATTACATATAATACGATCATATTTATATAATTATGTATAATTATACTAAAAACTTGAACTACCTGTTAAAAATCGTCTCTAGAAATAGAACTCATAAAACGTGTCGTTAGAGACCTAACGACACTAATTTTGTTAAAATTGAACAACCTTAAGTAATTAACCTATAACTTTATCATATTTAAGAATGTACGTATTTCGATAACCTTATCAAAATTAAAACGTAAACTAATAAATTAAAAGTATGTTTCGATACGATCGAAATGATATATAATACGTAATAGTATATATGATGTACAGTATCAACAATTAATGACTTAATTCAATATATAGTAATAATATGACTATACATTATGCAAATATTAATATATATATATATATATATAACCATTTTAGACTAAACCTTAATGTTTTCATAATTATTACGGAAATTGAATTTGGGTCTCTTATGTAAATAGGATCTTTCAATACAAAGATGGTTGGCAATTCAAGTCAACAATAGCAAACGTCAAAACAAGTAAGTTGGGATTGTGGCTTCACCGCTTGTTTGGATACTGTTTAAAGTATCCGGAGACCCAAGAGTACTTTTAATTGTGTTTATAGTTAGTTGATTGTATACATGCTATGTATATGGATGATACTCGGTTGTGACAGGAGTTCAACTCCTTGGTATGCTATTCTGCATGTTTGCATGGATTCTGTATTGTGTAAACTTGTTGGCTACCCCTGATTAAAACTAACGTTTATTCGATTAAAATGAAACTGGACATGCATAACACCCGTTAAAGGAAATGATTAAGAATGTTAAGCCAAATACCAACTTTTTTCGATGAGGATAGTTGAAATGATCCTTTACCCATCCTTAGTCAAACTAAGTGATAGGCGAAGAGGTCGCAACAAGGTTAGGGGCCATGGTTCGAAGGCGGTCATAGGAGGAAGGTGTTCTCTATTGCATAAGCCCGAGTTTGGTCTAGCTTGAGTCGTAGTGAAACTCCTCAATCCAAGTTAGAGTGAATGTAATTTCTCTAGCTTTACAGTGGACCGGATAACGTTGTGCAATGTTTCATTTGTTTGATTACATTGTATTTCATCATAATTATTAACTTTATTTGTGTTTGTACAATAATCTTCTGACTCCGTCCTACTTAATGAGCTAGTTGTGCTCACATCCCTATAGACTCTCTTTTGCAGGTGTTGAGTGAGGTCAAGATATTTAGATACCACCGTTCTCAGGTTAGTATACTGTTGTTTGGGAAAGTAATGATCGAGGAAACAACTAAACCTGGGCTTTTGACTTTGTCTTGAGTTTTTGAGAAAACTAATTGGGAATTCCTTGAGAGCTCACTAGTTTCTGAATTTATTGTATATAAACTGCAAAACCTGTAGTTTTTAATAAACTCTAATTATAAACTTTACCTTTGAACGTAAAACGTTTATATAAATACTGTTGTGGTACTAGAAAACAGGTTGTATAGAATAGGTATTTTGTAAAAGCTTTACTACAGGTTTAGTTATTAACAAGAGTTAGAACAGACGTTTCAAGCTGGTTGAGTTATGCGCCTTATGTGAATTGTATTTACCATAGCAGCTGTAAGGTCAACTTCTATCTTAGATTAGTTTACACGGCAGGATTGTTATGACTCTTCTCGTTTAGGGCATAACATAGGTTAAGGGAAAGATTAGGGCTATATACACATTGATCAATCTATAACTTGTATGGACCTTTCTCTCTCTTTGTGACAACTTACTTGATCTTAAGTTATCCAATCTTGAGTTAAATAAGAGGCTTAGCTTTATGAACTATGGATTAATTCATTAATTCTCTTAGATATTTAATTAGACACACTCAACCATTTACTTAGCTTTGATGAACAATTACTTACTTGCCAAATGTTGAATTGAAAAATGCATAACTTAGTATGTATAAACTAGAGGATAGATTTAACAACCAAAGAGTAGGGAATCCATCTTTTACCATTGTTCTATAAGTGATTTAAGCTTCCTTAAGGATAAGCAAGTTATAAAGTTAGGAGTACTGATAAGTGTGTATAACAAGACACTTATCTAAAGGATTTTTCTAACAATTATATGTGATTCAATAGATTTTTGAGCAAAAATGTATAAATTTTAATTAAAATCACATATAACATCTCAACACAAGTATAATTCATATTTTTGTGTTTTGATACTCAAAAGTAGCATAAATTTAAAGAATTTAAGCTCTTTGTGTTTGATCTTGTAGGTTTAGGGGCTACCATGTAATGGTAGCCAATTTAAGAAGCCAAAAGTGAAGAAAAAGGTAACAGAAGGAAACTTAGTGTTTAAACTACTAGTATGACGATAAGCCCATCTACTATCAAGACAGTACTTTGAACATAATTGGATCAAGTTGCAAAACTAAAAGGATATGCTGGCATGACTGTACTCAACTACTGTCATGATGGTATACTTGACTTCTGAAGCAAAAATGTGCCATTTCATTAAAGGAAAAGAAGAGAAGTATGTAATACGTATCCACTATCATGACAATACCCTTGCTTATCGTCATGTTGGTATCTACCTGATATTAAAACCTCTTCTTCTTTGTTTTCTGCAGATTTGGTTTTGCATTTTCTAGGGCTTAAGGTTCTAGTTTCTGCCATTTCTCTCTTCTTTAGGCTATTTTAGGTTACTTTTATCATAGTTTTATGATTTCCATGGAGTTTTCATATATTTTCACAATCGTAGCATAAACTATTAGTGGATTTTAGCTCTTTTTAAGGTTTAGGTTTGTGGATTTCCATTGCATTTATGAAGATTGTTAGGCAAATCTTAAGAAACTCCATTGTTTAGGTTAAGGAGCTTAGTTTTGTATTGTTTCTCATACTTTTTCCATGTTGAATGTAATGTTTATTTTCATGTTCATGTGTATTATGTGTTAAATGTTTATTCTCCATGAATGTGATAAATAGAGCTTATTATGTCTATGGGTAGTGTGTGAACATGATGAAGTAGTTGTGGCTATTGATGTTTTTATATTGAGTGTAAATTTTGAATTTTACTTAGTTCTGTAATGCAATTAGGTATAACTTAAGTGTTGGGTTAATATTGAGCTAAATAACGTTTCCTGTACATTGGGCCTTGATGGGAATCAGCCTTCGACTATGTCCAAGCCGAAGCTGACCTGTTTGAAGCCGATGTCGACCTTTCGGAAGAAGATGTCGACTTGTTCTAACCTGAGGATGAACAATTCAAGGCTGAGGTTAAGCAGCTTTTGTCTAGGCCGAGCAAATGATAGAAGACTGAGGGGAAAGAAAGGAGCCACTTCGCTATAAGTCTGTCGTTTGCCAAGAAGCTGAGATACCATAAGGTTGAGTACTCGAGATCGAAGAACCACTCAGTATAGCATCAAGAGACTCGTGTCGATCGATTGTAGAACTCGACAGTTATGGGCTGACCTTTCTGGTGTCTTAACCAAATACTGTAAGACTTCAGGGACTCGTTCCCTAACTCGTACATCCAAATGCTAACCTCGTTTGATTCAAATACTACTCTTTTTAAGACATGCTGAGTGACTTCATGTTGACTACCCTTGTAAAATGCATAGTTTTGTATTCTTGTACATGTTTTCCTATATTTTATTTATGGGGCCAATTATTTAGGGTTTAAGGCCTTGTATATTATTTATAGTTTTGCTGCTAGGGTTTAGGACTTGCTATAAATATAAATAGTAAACATCATAGAGAGACATACATAGATAGATAAACGTCGATATACAAAATCAGATAGAAAAGTAAATTCTTGCAATTAGCATCTTTTCCTCTTTTTGAGCAAGGTTACTCTTGAGTCAGCATTTGCCGAATTATTGAGTATAGATTAAGCTCTTTAATCTCTCTTTTATTCTTATCGATCTTGACCTTGAGATTGTAGCAAACCCTTTCATTGAAGCAATTAATGAGTTACATCAAACCTTCATTTGAATCTCAAGTAAATTTAGTGTTCGTGAATTGTATCAAACCCTTTATTATGTTTGTGTCCTGGTGCGTGATATCCATTCATATTCACTGTCGAAACCAACCATCTCACTTCCCGTCCATCAAACCCATTTAACCCATTCTTACCCCATTTCGAGATCTACTGCTGTTTCTTCTATCCGTATCAAGCCTCCCCCCTTGTTATTATAATAGGGTCTAGATATCGTAATAGGATTCGAAAGCCCCAAATGGAACCTGAGATTCCTAATTTGAATAGGTAATTCTTGAGAATTAAGACCTAAATCCATATACTCACCTAGAATTAAAAATTGGTTGGAATGAGAAATTAATTCTAACATAGTTATTTAAGTAATGATGGGACTTGAATAGCTAGCTGATAGTGCAGATGAGATATTGATAATACGATGCTCTTACTACATGATAGAGTTTACGAAATGAGACTTGGATAAATCCTATGAGTGTATGTAAAATCTACATTTAAACTATCATAAACACTCTAATAACATGGCCACAACAATCTTAGATAATTGTTTACTCATTACTCATATGACTTTTATAAAGAAATCCACATCCTAATACCAAAAAATTGCTAAAATCTACATTTAATTCAATAATAGTTTTTACTTCTATTTAGGTAACTTGTATGTTTTTTCTCTTGAAATTGCTCAATCGGTTACTTACATTAGAGTAGAAATTATAGAATCTAGTACTTAGTTATCTTTCTAAGCTCTATTCTTTCCTTCATTGCAAAAATACGACCTTAGTGCTCACCATATATTATAAGTTGGCAAGTACACTTATCATTAGCTCGCAGTTTCCATAAATATTTTTCAAAAGATTGCAAGCGAGTTCAATTTATTATATAGTGTTTCCACTATTTTTTAAAAAAGGAAAATTTTATATTTATGCATAACATTATGGAAGGTGATCGTGACACCAACTACCACTACACGCCTCCTGACTTGGCCTCAAACTCCTCAATGGCTTGCCTAGTAGTATGTCATCACTAGCTTGCTACACGACCTTAGGAAGCATCTGTTGCCTCCCAACTTTCTTCTTCGACTTCTTGGAAGGGTACTATGAGGTCTCCCCCTCCCCCTTCCCCTCTAATGAGAGATGTTTCCTCTTCTCAACAGGCCTTAAAGTACCCTCTAGCTACCTTTATTGCATAGTGAAAAGCTTTATCCTTATCCTCTCGATAGCTATCTTTAAAGTTGTAAGATAACTAACAAACTTATTAAGTAAACGAACTAAAACAAAGATAATGCACTTACTAGGTTGATGATAAGTAGCTTGATGTACCCCACTCCAACAATAAGATGATGTGTCGTAGTAGAGAGCCAACCACCCTTCCTTAGGAAAATTGTTACATCTTGGCATAGCACGAGATGTATCATCACATAGGAATACCTGTTGAAAACTTAACTCAACCTGCTCATTCATCAAAAGACAACATTGTTTACATAATAAAAGGGTTTCTTCATTGGAGTTCAGTTGGATTTCCTGTTACAACTTATGTATACAACATAATATTTACATCAAAACATGAACTAGCTTTTTTCTTTATCATCTTCACAGTAATATGATTCTTGACTTAGTACAAGCTCCATACAAAAGTTGTTAATTCTAACTTATGCTCTCAGTATATGTATCCCTCCCTTAGTGTTGAGCCCTTCACAATGCTATTAACTTGAGGATAAAACAATTTATCCCCTTAGATATTGAAGCTGAGTGAGAGTGGACAACATGTAACACAATATAGACAATATGATAGATAATATTGCATATCACAACTAAAACATTTCAATCGTAACCCGTAGGTTCAACTTCACATATACATTTACCCAACTAGGCATTTACTACTAGCAATGTAGCATGCCATGCTCATGCACATGGCATGCATATGGCATGCATTGGTACTAATATCTTATGCTCTCCAAACTTCTTCCGGTTAGTCGACATAGCCAGGCATCTAGATACAACGTCTAGGAACCTAGGGTAACAACTCAAGAATATTAATTAGCATAATCAAATACAACGTCTAGGAACTTCAGGTAACAACTCAAGAATATTAATTAGCACAATCAATCTTCCAATTTTATTCAACCTAGTAATCTAATTCTAGTTTTCGTACTCTCCCTATCGAAATTCTAATATCTCACTTAGGATTCATTTAGGTAAACACCTAAAAGATTAAGTTAGCAATCACTTAACTTCCTTAGTTAGCATAATCATTCGTAACATAAATCATTATCTAGCATGGTAACATAACAATTTAACCAAGGTATAGTTATTGTCATTCAAAATCACTACATCAGCACCCACTATAGTAGCATATCAATTCACTTAAGATATATCCAAATTCAATTAACACAGCATTAAACAACACGCAGCATTATGAGTAGCAATATATCTACTCCAAGCATGTGATAGATCCACTTACCTAGGCTTAGCAATAACACAATATTTTATACTTTGTGACGTGGTTCTTCCTTATTTATCACACCTATAAAAACACAGTACAGTCTTTAAATCAAGTATAGGTCGAACTCATACCATTATAAACTTTCATTTCTACGTTTTTAAACTTTATTTGATCGTATCTTACTCATTTCTTATTCGTTTTCAGTAAATTTTATATTGTTACGACCACTATTTTGAGTACTATTAATATATATTAAGAATAAAAACTAATCAATATTGTTAAAACCCCCAAAATACCCTTTTCTCATAATGACTCGATCGTATATTACCTTAACTCCATAATTGACTTGAGTAAGCTTTAGTACTAGACTAAAAATCTTAAAAATTATACTTAACAAACTTGTCCAACAATACTTATTATACACCAAAGTGTTAATTTGACACAGATTTAATAAACTTTCTAATAGTACTAGTTACTATATTACATATTAAGCTAATATATAAGCTTATACTAGGAAAATATATAATAAAGAGTATATGAGCTTGATTAATTTCGTGAAAAATCCTTTGGACTTACAAAAATATGTAGTTTAATTATTAACCATCAAATATAGTAAATTAGCTATTACATATTTTTACAAAAATAGTAGTTTTAGCTCGAAATTACGAAAAATTAACAAAAACAAATAAATTTATAGGTGAGATAAAAATTAAATATTCCAAATATAATCATAAAAATCCATAAGTCTAAACATGTAAGGCTCATTTATTAATTTCATAAAAAACTAATTATTTCAATAATTCGAAAAAACTAGTAGTTTTACTCAAAATAATTATAAAAAATAGTAAACATGATTAATTTCAAAAATTATTATTACCATAATTAAATATATATATTAGAAGTATTTCATAAAAAAATTGAGCCTAAAACAACATCATCTAATATTTATAAAAATGTATTCAATTTTCGCTCAAATAGGGCATTTTCTTAAAGACCTTATATTTCCAATAATTATTTCACTAAAATAAAATTGCTACATTAATCTACAAATAAAATAACTTTAGAAAACCATGTTTCATAATTAAATAACATCATTTGATACTTTTAGAAAAATTACAAAGTTTCAGTAGAAAATTTGATTCACTTGAACTGGCCACTTTCGACCACCCAACCTTATCGAAACACCTCCTATGGTGGTGCTTTCCTTGACCTAAAATGGCAACCATAATTGGACACTAATAGCCTATTAAATTAGCTTGATCAGATTCCGTACCTTGTTTTTAATCAAACTTTCTTATTTTTTTTTCTAATTTATTTTGAAAATTTATAGATTGTTTTTATTATATTTTTAGACTTTCAAAATGTTGTTTTTGAAGTTTACAAGCCCCATTTATATTTTCCGGATGGATAAGAATTTATAAAAATTGGACATGTGGCTTATATATATCATTTTTTTAGATTTTCAATGCATGAGGTGTTATTTCCTCGTTTCTTTGCTTTTGACTCATCATCCAAATTAATCTTAAGCTGCCACATAGGTATGATGACTCCTCCTTGCATTTTCTTAATAATTTTCCAATTTTTTATATTAATTTACCTTATTTTAATAATAATTTCTTATTATATATGTATATTCAATACAAATAATGCATATTCTATGTTAATACATGTATATTACATATAATTCAACTTCATTTGTTATTTTTGTAAGTTAAATAATTTATCTCTAGTATCTCACTATATCTAAAAGCTCAAATTTTACTATTATTGGTTTTATCGATAAATTAACATTTTTCTCAAATTAATATTTTATATAGCTTATTTTGAGAAATTAATTTTATTTAAACTACTTCATCTAATTTTTCTAACCTTATTATGAAGTTTGAAATAAAATAGATATTATAGCCCGATGCTCTAAATTTAGGAGCTTGGATCCTAGGGTAATCGTATGAGCTTCAAGTCCTAAGGTATTACAAAAATGCAACAAATACCTGTTTCCATGCCAAACAATGGCAAGCCATTCTTATACTTCTGGCATATTGACAAAGGATTAAGTTTCTTCCAACTTGCTAGATTCAGTAGCTTGAAGTTGGTCATCGTATCTTCATCTCCTAAATTGCTTAACTTTCTGCCCTAAATAGGACATCACCATGTGGTTGGGAAATCAAGAGGCTATAAAGTGCGAACACATTAAAAGAACTATTTCCAACCTTCAACCTTATTTGGCAGTTTATAAATAATACTTAGCACCTTGCCTCAAGTAATGACATATACCTAACCATTGAGTACTCTCTTTACTCAAAAGAAATTCCTAAACAGTTGCATAGTAAACAATTGTAACTCCCAGATGTATAGTGACTCAAACATAAGTAGCTAAATCTAGGCATTGGCATTAAGACTCCTAAGGGAAACTTTCAAGTAGCTAAAAAACTCCAATAAGAACTTTAAATAAGAGAGGCGAAGATCGAGCTCAAACGGTTTTGCATAAATATTGAGCGATCGGTCGTCTCCTATATCGTATGCTTGCTGCCCATCTATGGGCACCTCTACTCACTAACCAAGCACTTCTCCCACTACTCAGCTAACTAGCCTCAGCTTCACCTCGCTCACTACATATGTAACATAAGCACATACATGATCATTCATATTGGTCATTTGCAATAACCCCCCAACATTACCCTCCTTACCATTCAAGGGGTACATATCATAGGGCATCATTGTGTACGCTCTCCCTTCTCCTCCAAAGATAAGATCACCCCATCTTACTATCTTGCTGTCGCTACCATTTCGGGAGGAATAAGGCTATCAACACTTGCTCAAGACAAGCCTTCACAACCTTCATCCACCTCCCTTGAAATAGATGGATGGGAAAACTCACTCTAATTGTCAATCATGCTCTAATAAACCATAATAGGTGATTGATGAAGAAAGAAAGTACATGAGAGAAAGCAACTAGCTCGCAAGTAGAAATTTTGGCAAAGTTTCATCTATGTAAATAGAGCAAAGTGGAAAATGAAGACCTACGACCCCCTTTATATAGACAATTATTGGGAGAAGGCAAATGGTTTCTCTTACTCTAAGATAACGAACCTAAGAAAGGACTTGTGCTACATCCCAACCATCCATATATGCCACTTCCTTAGATAAAGGCCCCAATTGTTCCTCGCATATGGATCCATGATGTAGCTTGACAATGAGTCACTCTACATACATAACCACTCTTCATAAACCATCAATGTATGTTATACGTCCTAAGGATCACCATCATGACACATCAAGCAACCTGTCACGATACTAAGTAGTAGAACTAGCCCCCTTGCTTAGAGAATAGATAGCCTAGCCTTGGCATGGTCGCCTTACATGAATTACTCTCCATGTGCCTTGGGTGCTAAAGAGAGTGGGGGGATAAGTGTTGACACTTGATTCTTACCCAAACCAAGGCCCAAAGGGTGAAGCCCATCATAGGTAACACATGAAGTGCATATGAGTGAACAACAGCTCATCCCTTATATTGTAACCTACTCATGATGCCATGTAGTTATGCTAAGAAGGGCACGATTTGCAAGTGAGGCCTTTCCCTATGGTGCGACTAGCTTGGTGAGTCGTATTGTATCTTGCCCGACTAGAGTCACCCTGATCATTGAGTTGGCACACGTTGACCATTTGGCATAAGCTTAAGGCACAACTTGCCTATGATCAAGCATCAACTAACCCCTCCCTTAGCATTTTAACTCAACTTTTGTCTTTAGCTCTTGCTATCCTTTATAGCTCATTAATGAACATTTGACATCCGTAGTATGACTAACATACCCAGTAGGCCCCTGCAATTGTTAGACCTTTAAGCTACTGATTTGGTAGTCTGGTTGGCCATAACATACTACCTATAAGATAACTCAATCTCTATTATAGAGGATACTATCCACTAGCGGCCAGTACAAACAAACCCTAGATCACCATGTGTCCAAGTGACTTGCATAAAAGGCACAAGGTGCCATGAAGTAAGATAGAGCACTCTCTCTCCTAAACTCTCCCAAAAATTCTCTCCTTTCCCCTTGCTCTTCTCCCCTTCTTTTCCTTAATAAATACACATTACACATACTTTAGGAAAGTGTTTCCCATTAGGTCCTTAGTGCTCCCTCCTTTCTCCTCTTAATCTTCCTTACTAACTTAGGCATCGGAGGGCCCCTATAGTCTTTTTGTAGGTAAATACTGGGGACTTTTTGTAGGTATTAAGGAGCAAGAGATAAAGCATAAGCCCATCTCACTTAAACTCCATACGAGCTCATCTGTACCAATTGATTCAACCACAATCAACAAGAACCAATTTTAGAGACAAATTTAAAATCTCAAGTACAGTATTAGAAGCTACAGAGTTGAATATATCAAAAAGCATTTTGGGCTTATAATTATTTGAAGGCCCAACTTCACTTGTTGGACATATTTAGATAATGTATCCAACACAATTCACAAAGTTGGTTAGTTAAATCCATGAGGACTAAGGTAGAATTAATTTAATTGTTTGAAGGATAAGCATAATTGGGTATAGTATCTTATGACAATGAGCATATTTTATCGAAAGCATCTTATTAGAAGTATCACAAGAATTTTGAAGGATTATCATCAAGATATATGAAGAATTTCAAGGAGTTCAAATTAGATCTTTATTTGAATTCAAAACAAGAATGGATAAAGACATATACATGAAGAAATGTTGAGATAAGGATGAATCTTAATCTTATTGATACAGATTTTGTCAAATTCAAAAGGAGTTGCTATACAAATGTTTTCGAAACTTGTTTACTCAATTATATCAGATTTAATGGAGTATAAACGAGCAAGGTAGTTGCAAAATAATTCCAGGAGTTTCAAGATTCAAAATCGAATGCATCAAGCATTAAGATTTACTCTTAATTTTTACAAGATATTTGTTTTAAAAAGTGATTCAATTTTCAAAAGTCATACTTGATACGGATTCCATGGATGAACATATAGATCCAATATTACGCATAACCAAAAGGGTAGGTCCAGGCAATGAGATAGCTCAAAGAGTAAATGATAGTCAAAGGTTAAGTAGGGGTTCACGTGCACTACCGATGGATATAATACATTGATTCCTGACTCGAGCTTAGTAATAAATAAACTTAGTTATTTATTAATATACGGGTATATATCCCTTATATGTATCACACGTAATATATAACTATACTCATATGATTAAGTTTCTAGCATATCGTTTATTTTTAGGATATGTTCTCTTAATTAATTTCATGAATTTAACACAATATATATAATTAAGTAATTTGGGGTTAATTTATGTGTAATTATTATTTATACCAAATATACTCATAAAAATACATATATATTCATATAGTTAATTATATTATATTTTCTCTTTTTGGAGCCTAATTAACTTATCCCTAAGTTATCGTCACAATCCAAGCCCGATTTTAGGAGTTCTAAATATTTTAGTAATATATTAAATAATCTTACTTCTAAGAGTAAAATTAAGATTTTGGGGTCTTTATTTCTAAAATCTAACTTCACTATATCACTTCGTTTAACTTTTCTATCTTAGTTGCAAAGTTTGGACTTAATCAGATAACTTTCCCTAAATGTCCTAAACCTAGGCTCGGCTGTCCTAAACTCGATTTTAGGAGCTTACAATACATGGCACTATTACACACATACCACACGACATGTGTTGACTAAGTGGTACAACACATGTTGCCACGTGGCATGACATGTGATGCATACATATCGCCACATAGCATGACACGTATCAGTGGCACATCACCAGCTACGTGTCTTTCAAGATACGTAGCAGCTTCTCGTTGGAGGACTTAGCTAGCTTAGCATCACCTTAGCCCTTTTTCTCTCCCTTTCTTTCCCTTTCCCATGCTTTCCTCCCCTTTCCCATACGAAAAATAACTTACCCCCCTTTCTTTAACTCATTTTTTGACGTAATTTCCATAAACACACGTGTGATTTCATAGCATGATATTAATCTACACATGGCCATCTTCGAATCAAACATAGAAACAAGGCCATATTTACTTGTTTTTGCATCCAAATCAGGTCTCAAAATTAGGAAAAACTTGAAATCTAGTAATACCCCATTCATTGAGATTCTCACATTAGTACACCTTCCATTCAAATTTGAAGCTTAAACTGTATAAATAGGAGTTGTAGTCTCCATTTCCAATATAATCAATCATTAGAATTCGCTTGTAATCTTCCCCAAACATCAATTCGAGCTCTTTCTCTCTCTATACCCATGGTATATTCTCTCTCCAGTAAATTGCTTGAGCTTAAAAGCTTCCAAGCTAAACTAGTGTTGCCATTGGACTCCTCAAGGCTGATGGGTCTCTAAGGTTGAACACATGGAGAAGCACTACAATGAAACGAACAAAAAAGAAATGGAAGAAAAGCTAGCAAAACCTGGATAGCTACCAAATGGATATGACGCACCACTCGATCCTATTCGGCCTATAATTCACCACATATAACATACCGGTCCGATTTGAATGGTCATTCGCCACTACTCCTTTCTAAAGGGAATAGATAAGAGTTAAAGAGTAATGAGAATACTAAGGTTACTCAAAGGATACTTAAATGATCTAATATAGACAATTCTTTAGCATACAACAAATGGGGGTTTATATAGCCATCTACTAAGGCTACTATAGAAGTATGAAAAGGCAAAAAGGGGATCCTTATAATTAGATTACATGAAACATACCACAAGGGGTAAAAGAGATAAAGAATATTTAGTACAAAAAAAAAAAAAAAAAAAGGATCATTCTAAAATGATTTATTAGAAGACATGTGTTGCTTGGTGGCTGGTCATTAGGAATATGATATAGGGTAAGTAGAGATAGGGAAGCATTACAATCAAGGGCTGACTTGATTTTAATCAGGTTAAGGGCTAGTCAATCTAGTAAGGAAGTCAGCTGAATTAAAGTCAGATGCTAGTGGTCAGTTGGGGAACCTGGCTCAGTTATTCTTAGGTTGTCTTTTGAATTAGGGATGTACTATTGGGCAAGAGCATGTTAGACAAATGTGAGGACTTGATAAACAGGTTGGTAGGAGGCCATCTCGAGGTAGGAATCCTTATCTCGGCTATGGCTTAGAGTTAGTATCCTTCGAGTGAGTTCTTAGAGTTGTCTAGCTTAGCTTCTCATGATTAGTCCAAAGGGTTGATTCCTATCATCTGCCTAAGGGTCGGAAGAATTTATCCTCAAATCTAAAGTGGTTTCTACTTCTTCTAAGGTGGTTATAGGGCCTTCTTTTGCTGGTTCGTAAGGAATCAAATCGGATACATTGAAGGTGAAGGAAACAACATAGTTGTCAGGTAACTCGATTTGATAGGTATTGTGGTTGATCTTCTTAAAAACCTTGAATGGTCCATTAGTTCGAGGAGATAGTTTACTCCATCTTAAGTATGGGAATTGCTCTCGGCTGAGGTGAATCTATACTAAGTCTTTTAGCTATAAAAAAATAGTTCAATAGCCTCAACTACCAATCTCTTGTTGTCTTTGATTGAACTTAACAATCTTCCTAGTTACAGATTGGTGCAATTCATGCGGTTCTTAAGCTTGGTTGACTCTAGATTGACTCTTTTCAATAGCTGCTAGGGCACTAATCATGTTTAAGGGAATAGTGGGATTAAGGTCGTAGACGAACTTGAATGGGGTCTTCCCAATAATGCTATGGACAGTTCATTTGTATGTAAACTCTACAACCGATAGCCATAAGTCCCAATCCCTCAAGTTCTTTCTTACAATAGCTTTGAGCAAATTGCCTAGTGTCTTATTTACCACTTCAGTCTGGCCATCAGTTTGAGGGTAGCTATTGGAGCTAAACACAAGTTTAGTCCCAAGTCTTCTCCAAAGAGTCTTCCAAAAAAAGCTCAAGAATTTTGTGTCCTGGTTTAAGACAATAGTCTTCGATACCCATTGTAATTGGACAATCTCTTATAAAAACAAATCAGCAATATATAAAGCATCATTAGTCAATGGCACAGAATGAAGTCCGCTATCTTGCTGAAGCGATCAATTACAACAAAAATAGAATCTTTTCCTCTAAATGTCCGGGGTAACCCTAGGACAAAGTCTATACTAAGGTTGGCCCATGGTAAGGTTGGCATCAATAAAAGCATGTACTCTCCATTAGGCTCTCTCTTTCCTTAGCTTACTTGTACATCTCACAACAACTAACTATCTTATGGACATCTTTGGCTAAACCAGGTTAATAAAAGTTTGCCCTCAATAGATTAGCTATCTTAGTCTCCTCAAAATGACTAAATAATCCTCTACTATAAGCTTCCCTGACTAATAGCTTATGCATAGAGCAGTTTGGAGTACATAGCCTACGGTCCTTGAATAGATAGCCATCCTTAAGATAATATCCTCCAACAACTACTCCTTCTCGACATTGTTCAGTAACGAGACCAAAGTAAGGGTCATTACCATACTACTTAATGATGAGTGAGAATCCCAATAATTTCCTCTGCAAAGTGGTCAATAAGGTTTACCGTTGTGACAAGGTGTCAGTAACCACATTTGCACTTCCCTTCTTGTACCGGATGACGTACGGGAATCCTTCTACGAACTTGATAGGAATCAACCTCCTAAATCGATCATAAGAAGCTAAGCTAGAGGACTTCAAGGGCTTGCATGGAAAATGCTAGCTCTAAGCCATAGTCGAGACGAGGACTTCTATCTCGATCTGACCTCCTACCAACCTGTCTTTTAAATCCTTACATGTATCCAACATGCTCCTACCTAATAGCAAAGTCCTAATCCAGAAGACAGCCTTAAACTAGCTAAGCTAAGCTACCGACCTAACCCACTGAAGTCTAACTTCAAGATAGTTAACCTTTTTGCTAGGTTGATTGATTCCGGACCTAATCTAAATCAAGTTGACCCTTGACTCCTAACACTTCCTACTTTTGCCTGTGTATCATACTCCTGACGTACAGTCATTAAGTGATACGTTCCTTCTGACACAACATTCTAGAGTAATTCCTTCCTTTCCATACTAGATATTCTTTGTCCTTCTTACCCTATTTTAGTATGATTAATGTAACGTAATTGTAAAATACCCTTTTGTCTTTTCATATGTGTAAAATAACCTTAGTAAGCAAGTATATAAACCCCCACTTTCCTTTTATGTAGAATCATCCAACTTTCAATACATAATTATTCTCTTTAAATAACCTTAGTATTCTCATTAACTCTTAACTCTTATCTATTCCCTTTAGCAAGGAGCAATGGCGAGTGACCCTTCAATTCGAACCAGTATATCATATTCGGTGGATTATAGGCCGAATAGGATCGAATGGTGTGTCATATCCATTCGGTAACTGTCCGGACTTCACTAGCTTTTTCTTTGTTCTTTTCGGTTCACCTCGTTGTGGTGCTTTCTCCATGTGTCTGACCTCAGAGATGTAGCAGCTTCACTAGTATCAGAGTACAATTCCGTAAGGGAATGTATGAAGTTGTAGTGAAGTTTTAGTTCACTTTACTATTGATGGCTGTTGTATTCCTTCCGTAGCTACTACAGTATATTTGAGTGTTTGTAAGTGTGGTTTCATTAATACTCTATTTTACTCTGTTTTCCATTGTGACAACAAAGCAAGTTTGTTAATCTGTTCGAAAAGGTATTATGCTATATTAGATTCGAATGTTAAGGTAGTTATTGGTAACCAAGGTAATAATGCTTAACCAAGTCATGGTCATAATGATAGTAGCACCCTAGGATCTGTTGATGACAAACTTGATAGACTTACAAACCTTTTTGAGAGTTTAGTCACCCAATGCAGGTTAATAGGCAATAACCCTAAGGTATTCAGTAATGACACCTACTGGATGGCGTCCTTAAGAGACACTTTGGCCAAGACAATTGAACCAATCACCTAATTCGATCGCTACGAGCTAGAGGAGTAGTAGACAGAGTTGCTAGATGAAGACTGAAGTTGGAGGAGATTGGGGAAGATGATGAGAAGATTGATGTCGAAGAGTTTGGTGAAAAAGAAGTTGATTACTACCAAACACTGGGTTGAGGACATTGAGTTCCTTGAAGACTAGACAATATTAAAGTGCAAATCTTACCCTTTGGTGGAGGTGGAGATACGGAAGAATATTTACAATGGGAAGAGAAGGTCGAGAAAGTATTTGAGTGTCATAAGTATGAGGATACGGTCAAGGTCCAACACACTGCATTGGAATTTACTGGATACACTACCATGTGGTGGAAGAATCTGAATGCCACTAGAGCTAGAGATGGAAGATGAGGTGTTACAACTTAAGATGAGATAAAGAGGTTGTTAAGAGGTAGATTTGTGCCTAAAGCCTCTTAGCAATATATGTTTGCAAAATTGCAAGAGCTTCGCTAAGGGAGCCAATTTGTTGATGACTATGTTAGGGAATTCTAGATGCTTATGATCCGAGCCAACATAGAAGAGCTAGAAGCATGTCCTGTATCGAGGTTTATTTTTAGACTTAGATTTGAAATTCACAATATTGTGAAAGTATAGAGATTTTATACCTTAAACGAGGCCATCAAGATAGCGTAGAGGGTTAAAAAGTAGAGGAGGAATGTTCCAAGTCGACCTGGGCAAACATTCTCTAGGGCTCTTGTATTGCACTGACCTTTTTAGGCCGACTTAAAGAGGCCATATCGAGTCGAGGAAAGGAATGACCAACCTAAGGAACGCTAAATAGACCAGCAAGGCCAAGCAGGTCAGTTAAGCCGACCAAAGGCTAGATCGACCTTAAGAACCTATGAGAAAGGCCAACCATCCGGACGGAAGACCAGTGAAGTAAAGTGTTTTAAATGCTTAGGCTTTGGATACATGGCTGTTGAATGTTCGAACCAGCGTGTCATGGTACTTCGAGGAGACTTGGTAGATATTACTAACAAGAGTGACCTTAAGGAAGAAGAAAATGCTGGAGAACTTAAGGTAAAAGAAGAAGAGGAAACCTATGTCTATACCGACTAAAGAGAAGTAATGGCCTTAGTTCTAAAGTGAGTCCTGAGTTCCCTAACAAACTCTAAGGAAGATTAGAGAGAGAACCTATTTGATACCAAGTATACCATCAGGGGCTAAGTGTACCATCATGTGCACAATCATCATGGACAAAGTAAGTTGTACTAATGCCGTTGCACATTCCTTTGTGTAGAGGTTGGGTTTGCCGACCTCAAAGCATCCCTAACCCTACAAGCTATACTGGCTTCATGATAATGGTGCTTTGCATGTGACCAAACAATTGACCGTGCCGTTCAGTGCTGGGAACGTATATAGAGATGACGTAGTTTGCGATGTCGTTCCTATGAGAGCTTCACACCTACTACTTAAGCGACTTGGTTGTTTGACCAACGTATCACTTACGATGGGTATAAGAACACCTATGCCTTTGTCATGGATCGAAGGAAGATTATGTTATAACCCTTAACCCCATCCCAAGTGAATGAAGCTCGTAACCAACTCACTCGAGCTTGTAAGAAGAAAGCTTTAGTGATGAGCAAAAGGGAGCTTCGATTTGCTGAAAAAGTTGATGAACCAATGTTTCTCTTGGTTAGAAGATTGTTGGAGATGAAGGAACTAGAGAATGTTCCAAGAGAGATCCGAAGATTACTAAATGAATTTTTCGACTTGTTCCTAAAAGAGCTGCCTAGAGGACTATTGCTAGTCCGAGGCATAGAACACTGCATCAATCTACAGCCAGGTGCTGCATTACCGAACTAACCTATATATAGGATGAACCCTAAGCAAGCTGCTAAGCTGAAAAGATAGGTAGATGAACTCATTAAGTAAGGATATGTAAAGGAGAGCATGCGCCCTTATGCTGTACTAGCTTTGCTCGTCCCGGAAAAGGATGAATCATGGCGCATGTGCATCGACAATCGAGCAATCAATAGAATTACTATCAAGTACAAATACTTGATACTAAGGCTCGATGCCATGTTAGATGAGCTTCATGGTGCAAAGATATTTTCAAAGCTTGATCTGCAAAGTGGCTACTATCAGATTCATTTGAGACCAAGGGATGAGTGGAAGATTGCCTTTAAGACTAGGCACAAACTCTATGAATGGCTAGTTATGTCGTTTAGACTTACTAATGCACCGAATACATTCATGAGGTTAATGAACCATGTGATGTGCCCTTTGATCAGAAGATGTGTGGTCGTATATTTTGATGACATATTGGTATGTAGTGCCAACCTGAACAACCATGTTCAATATCTTCATGAAGTATTTGACATTTTGCAAGTTGAGAAGTTGTATGGGAATGTAAAGAAGTGCATGTTTTGCCAAAAAGGAAGTGATATTCCTAAGGTTTGTAGTGTCAAGGAAAGGAATCCGAGTAGATGAAGAAAAGATCCGAGCAGTCTTGGAATGACCAACGCTGAAGAATGTCATTGAGGTCTGAAGTTTCCATCACCTAGCTTCTTTCTATAGGCGATTTATTAAGGACTTCAGTACAATAGCCACCCCATTGACCAAGTTAACAAAGAAGAATGAAGGGTTCAAGTAGAGCGATCGAGTTGAGTGAAGCTTTAGGGAGATCAAGGAGAAGCTTACCTTAGCCCCTGTCCTATAACTACCGAGTTTTGATAAGCCCTTCAAACTGGAGTGCGACGCATCGAGAGTTGAAATTGGTGTTGTCCTAATGCAAGAATGACTGTCAGTCGCCGTTTATATTGAGAAACTTAGTGGTCCTATACTGAACTATTTTGTATATGAGAAGAGGTTGTATTCCCTTTTTCGAGCCCTTATTGTTTGGGAACATTGCTTGCTGCCGTGGGAATTTGTTATTTATATAGACCATGAGTCTCTAAAGCATTTGGGGAGTCAGAACAAGCTTTCAAGGAGGCAAGCCAAGTGGTTTGAGTTCATGGAAAGTTTCTTGTATGTCATTTGGTACAAGAAGGAAAGTGCAAATGTGGTCGTCGATGCTCTGTCATGACGGCAAATGTTATTGATCACTTTACAAACAAAAATATTGGGAATCTCACTAATTATCGAGCACTATGCTCATAATTCTCATTTCGACCCCATTAGAGAACAATATAAGGCTGAGATTGTTGTTAAGGAGTATTATCTCAAGGACGGTAACCTATTCAAGGATCGACGGCTATGCAAACCAAACTATTCCATGCATAAGTTATTAATTAGGAAAGCTCATGGTGGAGGATTATCTGGTCATTCAAGGAAACCAAGACAATCGGTTTATTAAAAGAGAAATTTTACTAGCCTAGTTTGGCTAAGAATGTCCAAAAGTTGGTTAGTAGTTGTGAAGTGTGCAATTATGCTAAGGGCAAGAGAGAACCCTACGAAGAGTATATGCTACTGCCAACACTAACTTTACCTTAGGTCGACCTCAGTATGGACTTTATCCTAGGGTTGCCCTAAACATCCAGGAAGAAAGATTCCATCTTTGTTGCGGTAGACCACTTAAGTAAGATGTCACGCTTTATTCCATGCCATCAGACTAATGATGCTCTATCTATTATCAATCTGTTTTTACAGGAGATTGTTCGACTACATAGAGTACCAAAGACTATTGTCTTAGATCGGAACACAAAATTTTTGAGCTATTTCTAGAAAACTCTTTAGAGAAAACTTGGGACTAAGCTAGTATTTAGCTCCAATAGCTACCTTCAGATTGGCCATAGTAAAGTAGTGAATAGGACATCAGGCAATTTGCTCAGAGCTGTTGTAGGAAAGAACTTAAGGGATTAGGATTTGTGCCTACCAGCTGTGGAGTTCACCTACAACCAAACTGTTCATAACACTACTGGGAAGACCCTATTTGAGGTCATCTATGGCCTTAATTGAGCCATTCCCTTAGACATGATCTGCACCTCAGTAACTATTGAAGAAGGTCAATCCGAAATGGACTAAGCCCAAGAATTACATGAGCTACACCAATTTGTCACGAGGAAGATTGCTAAGTTCAATTAGAGATAACAAGAGATTGGTAGCCACGGTCGCTAAACTATTTCCTTCCAACTAAGGGACTTAGTATGGATTCACCTCAGTTGAGAGTGATTTCTACACATAAGAAAAAACAAACTATCTCCTCGAGCTAATGGCCTATTTAAGGTCCTGAAGAAGATCAACCGCAACGCTTACCTGATTGAGTTACCTGATGACTATGGTGTCTCCTTTACCTTCAATATGTCCGATCTGATTCTCCACTAATCGAATGAAGAAAACCTTGCAAGCACCTCAAAAGAGCGAGCAGAAATTGCTTTAAATTTGAGGACAAATCTTTCTAACCCCTAGGCAGATGATAGGAATTAACCCCCTAGACTGATCATAAGAAGTCAAGCTAGAGGACTTCAAAGGCTCACATGGAAAATGCTAGCTCTAAGCCATAGTCAAGATAGGAACTCCTATCCCGATTCGACCTCCTATTGACCAGTCTCTTAAATCCTTATGTATATCTAACATGCTCTTGCCCAATAGTGAAGTCCTAATATGGAAGACAGCCCCAAACTAGCTAAGCTAAGCTATCGACCTAACCCATTAGCTTCTAACTTCAAAACAACTGACCTTTTTGTCAAGTTGATTAATTTTGGACCTAATCTAGATCAGGTCGACCCCTGACTCCCAGCACTTCTTGCTTTTTCCTGTATATCATACTCCTGAAATACATTCATCAAGTGACACGTACCTTCTGACACAACATTCCAAAATAATTCCTTCCTTTCCATACTGGATATTCTTTGTCTGTTTTAACACTTTTTAGTATGATTAATCTAACGTAATTGTAAAATACACTTTTGTCTTTTCATATGTGTGAAATAACCCTAGTAGGCAAGTATATAAACCAACATTTTCCTTGTACATGGAATCATCCAACTTTCAATACAAAATTTTTCTCTTTAAGCAACCTTAGTATTCTTGTTAACTCTCAACTCTTATCTATTCCCTTTAGCATGGAGTAATGGCGAGTGACCCTTCAATTTGGACTGATGTATCATATCCAATGGATTGTAGGTCGAATAGGATCGAGTGGTGTGTCATATCTATTCTGTAGTTACCCGGACTTTGCTAGCTTTTTCTTTGTTCTTTTCGGTTCACCTCGTTGTGGTGCTTTCTCTATGTATCTAATCCTAGAGATGCATCATAGCTCTAACCACTTAGATTGTCTCTTCGAAAGCTTGTTCTCGCTCCTAAGATGCTTAAGAGAGCCATGGTCTGTATAAATAACAAACTCTCGTGGTAGTAAGTAATGTTACCAAATAGTAAGGGCTTAATAAGGACAATATAACTCCTTCACATACATGGAATAGTTCAAGGTAGGACCACTAAGTTTCTCATTGTGGTAGGCAATAGGTCATCGCTCTTGCATCAGGACAGCATTAATTCCAACTATTTCAAAGGGCTTGTCAAAATCTAGCAGTAACAAGGCAGGTGTCGAGGTGAGCTTTTCCTTTATCTCTCTAAAGTTCTATGTAGCTTGGTCGTTCCACCTGAATCCTTCACTCTTCTTTATCAATTCGATTAAGGAGGCGGCTATTATACTGAAGTCCTTAATAAATCGCATATAGAAAGATGCTAAGCCATGAAAACTTTAGATCTCAGTGACATTCATCAACATCGGTCATTCTAAAACAGCTTAAATCTTTTCCTCATCTACTCAAACCCTTTCCCTAACACTACAAACTCTAGGAAAATCACCTCTTTCTGGAAAAACATACACTTCTTGATATTCCTATATAACTCCTTAACTCGGAAAATGTCAAATAATTCGCAAAGATGTTGTACATGGTCATTTAGGTCAGCACTATCTACTAGTATGTCATCAAAATATATGACCACACATCTTCTTATTAGAGGGCGCATCACCTGGTTCATTAACCTCATGAATGTAGTCGATGAATTAGTAAGTTCAAATGACATAACCAACCATTCATACAATCTGTGCCTAGTTTTGAAGGTAGTCTTCCACTCATCCCTTAGTCTCATACGAATTTGATGGTAGCTACTTCGCAAATCAATCTTTGAAAATATCTTGGTGCCTTGAATCTCATCCAGTATGTCATCAAGCTTTGGTATCGGGTATCTACACTTGACAGTAATTAGGTTGATTTCTCAACTGTCGATCCACATGTGCCATGAACCATCTTTCTTTGGAATGAGTAGAGCTGGTATGGTATAAGGGATCAAGCTCTCCCTTACATAGCCTCACTTTATGAGCTCATCTACTTATCTCTTTAGCTCAATAGCTTGCTTAGGGTTCATCCTGTATGCGGGTTGGTTTAATAGGTTAGTGCCTAGTTGCAGATCAATACAGTGCTTTATGCCTTAGACTGGTGGCAGTCCTCTAAGCAATTCTTCTGAAAGCAAGTAGAAAAACTCATTTAGTAAACTTCGAATCTCATTAGGTACATTCTTTAATTCTGTCATCTCCAATAATATCCTAACTAAGAGAAACATATGTTCTTTAGCTTCTTCAGTAGCTCGAAGCTCTCTTTAACTCATAACTAAGGTCTTCTTCTTACTAGCTCGAGTGAACTGCTTATAGGTTTTGTTTACTTGGGACTGGATCAAGGGTTGCAACATAATCTTCTTTCCATCCTTGATAAAGGCATAGGTGTTCTTATACCTGTCATGAGTGACATGTCAGTCCAAAAAACCAAGGTCATCCAAGCAGTAGATGTAAAGCTCCCATAGGGACGACATTGCAAACCACTTCGTCCCTATACATATTCCCAACACTAAACAGTACTGTCACTTGTTCAATTACGTGTAAAACACGCTTATCGTAAAACTAGTGCAGTTTGTAAGGTCAAGGGTGCTTTGAGGTTAGCAACCTCAACCTTTACACAAAGGACTATGCAATGACAATGGTACAACTTCCTCCATCCACTATAATAGTGCACAATTTTCCTTTGATGATATATTTGGTATGAAATAAATTCTTTCTCTAGTCTTCCTCAAAGTTCGATAAGGAACTCAGGACTCGTCTTAAGTTTAGGGTCATCACTTCTCCTTAGTCAGCATAGATATAGGTCTCCTGCTTTCCTTCGACTTTAGGTTTTCCAACATCCTCTTCTTTCTCAAGCTCACTTTCGTTAGTGCTATGAACTATGTCTCCTTGGAGCACCATGATACGTCGGTTCGGACACTTAATAACTATGTATACAAAGCCTAAGCATTTAAAGTACTTTACCTCACTAGTCTTCTGACTAGAGGTTTGCCCTTTCTTGTATGTCTTCAGATTTGGTCTAACCATGCATTGGCTCGACTGATCGACTCGGCCATATTAGCTTGTTCGGTTGTCATCAAGTATGTTACTCCTTTCCTTGACTCAGTATAGCCTCCTCGGCTCGACTCGAACAAGTTGACATGGTATTGGGGCTCGCGAGAATGTTGACTGAAGTTAGCTTAGAACATTTCTCCTTTGCTTTTTGACCCTCTACATGATTCTGATTATCTTTTTTAAGGTATAAAATCTCTGTACTTCTATGATATTGTGAATCTTGTACTTAAGCCCATAAATGAATCTTGATACTATACAAGCCTCTAATTCTTCTACGTCGGATCGAATCATTAACATCTAGAACTCTCTTACATAGTCATCAATAGATTAGCTTCCTTGATGAAGCTCCTGCAGCTTTGCAAATGTAACCTGCAAGTAAGTTTTGGGTACAAATCTTCCTCTCGACAACCTTTTCATCTCATCCTAAGTTCTAACACTTAATCTTCCATCTCTAGCTTTGGTCGCATTCAGGTTCTCCCACCACATGGTGGCATACCTTATAAACGCTAGTACAGTAAGTTAGACTTTGACAACATCCATATACTTATTACATTCAAACATATTCTCAACCTTCTCTTCTCACTCTAAGTATTCATTGACATCTCCACGTCCACTAAAGGGTAAGATTTAAACCTGACATTATCTAGCCCTCGAGGAGCTCGGCATCCACATCCCTATGCTTAGTAATAGGCAACCTCTTCTTCTTCCCTATACTCTTTAACGTCCAACTTCTCATCATCTTCCTCAGTCTCCTCTAACTCCAGTCTTCATCTAGTAGCTCCTCCAGCTTAAGGAGTTCGAACTAGGTGATGGGCTCAACTACCTTAGCCATAACCCCCTTCTTAAATATTTTCAAGTAGAATTTGCAGCAGCATTCCCTAGGGTTGTTGCTTGTTAACTTGCATTACTGTAATTAGACTCTTAACAAGATTTGTGAGTCTATCAAGTTTGTCGTCAATGGACCCTAAGGTGTTACTATCATTATGACTACGACCAAGTTAAACACCACTACTATGGTCTCTAATAACATCCTAAACACTCAAATATGATATAGTATAATACTTCTCACACTGATTAACAACTTACGAACAATCTCACTACCTAATAGTCACTCAAACAGAATAAAGACAAACTTGCTCTGTTTTTGTCCACTCCAACCACCATAAATGACTACCATTTGTTATGGTACTTGACTTACCCCCTAACTCCAATCCGAAAAAATGAGGAAGCATTTCCCTACTCATTTCAATGAAAGAATGAAGCTATAAGAAGCCCTATATTATTGATATTCATCTACCTACGACTCGCTTAGAGCTTTGGATCTACATTAAGCTACTCTAACTCAACCAGTAGATAGTGTTCGGTTTAGCCCTATTTCTTATCTAATTTGATTTGCTTTCTTTGGTTTTATTCTTCTTCTTCTTCTTTTTTTAATTCTCATATTGTAAATGAACAAAAAAAATCAAAAAAAAGAGAGAAAAAAAAAGAAGAAAAAGAAAAAGAGAAAAAAGGAAAAGGAAGAGAAAATGCAAAAAAAGGAAAAGAAAAAAAAAACTAGTTTATTTTTATTTTTTGTTTTTGATTAAAGTGTAAATAGAAATAGATAAAATAAAGTGAAAAAATATATAAATAAATAATAAAGAAAATAATATTAAATAATAATAATGTATGAAAGTAAAATAAATAGGTTAGTGAATAAAAATCGTTTTAACACTTAGAAAAATCATTTTCTAAAATAATTAGAACTAAAAGATCCTTTTCAAATTAAGACTACTTTAGAGTTTCTAAGAATAAAACCCCAATTAGGATCCTTTAGAAAAATTTCCTTAAATAAATTGAATTGTGTAAAAACATAAATCTGATCTCTTTCAAAAATTAAAATCAACCAACCTCCTAATATTTTCCAAAAGAACTACATATATTTGATTTTGAATAGCGGGTACATAAGCATTCGTATGCAAATACGAGGTGACTTAAAACATGAAAATTTTCATTTTTTTTTATTTATTTTGTAAAAGATTGTTTAATTTAATTAAGTTAGTTAGATGTAAATGGTTTGTAAATAAGGGCATATTAAAAAGTGAAATTAAAATTTGAAAATTAAAAAGTGATACTCGTTAAGGATTTAAAAAATTAGCCTTGGACCCAAAATCTTTGGTTTTCTAATATTTTTCTAAAAATTGGTTTTTTAAGTGGACTAGTGGTTAAGTTAAATTGGTTCGCCTAATCAATTTAACCTTTTTTTTTTCCAACTTTAGTTAGATGGCAACTCCAAGTGCTATTTTCAAAATACGTTTAAAAAACCAGTTTTTTTTAAGCCTTAGTCGAGGATCAATATTGAATGAGTAAGGTTTAATATTGATTATTTTAGAGAAATTTATAAAAACTGGAAAAAAAAATTAGGCTCAACACTATATTTTTATTTTTATTTTTTTAATAAAGAGAGAACTTACCTTATCGAGCAATAGACTAATGGCTAGTTTTGGTAGATTTTGGCTGGTTCCAAAAAGCCATCCTATAAACCCCAAGCCCTTTTTTAGAGAACCCAAGCTTGTCTCCTCTAATATCAACAAAATCTTCAAACTAGTGATAAATAGACCATGAAAGCTTCTCTTTTAATTTAAACCCAAATTAATGCAAACCTCTACTTTGTTAGACACCACTAAGACCTAGGTTTTACTCTATCGAGCGTAAGAAATCCACCATTTTTTTTATTTCTTTTTAGTTGGATCTATGATGAGAGAAATTGAAGAGACTAAGTGGATATCTTGTTACTAAAGCTTAGATAGAGAAGGTGCTTTATTTATGCAATTGGGATGTTTTCAATGCTCAGGAGGTGTTGAAATGAGAAGGACCAACCCCTATTTATACTAATCTAATAGTGCCTAGGAAACCCTTGATTTGGAGAAAAATCGAATCTTTGAAAGAAATAGTTTTTTTTTTTTTTTTTAACATCCATGACCACTATTTTTACTTCTCTTCAATTTGATCTATGTTGAGAGAAATTGAAGAGATAGAGTGGATATCTTATTACTAAAGCCTAGATAAAGTGCTTGATTTGTGCACTTAAAGATGTTTGCAATGCTTTGAATGTGTTGAAATGAGAAGCATAGACCCGTATTTATACTAATCCATATTGAGTAACGCTTAAGAGACACTTGATTTGAAGAAAAATTGAATCATTGAAAGTAATAGGTTTTTTTTTTTTTTTTTGTTCACTTCCATGTTTAGCTAAAATTGATATGATTTTAGTGGGACCTTTTGGAAATAAATATTCTAAGATGTTCTATAGGCTTTGCTTGACTCAAATATATGGTTGTTTTCATGATTAACAAGCTAAAGAAGCCTCTAATTAGCTATTTTGAAGATTTAGGTATATATTATATATTGTCTTCTTTTTTTTTTTTTTAATTTTCATCTAATTTTTAGGATACTTTTCTTTGTTATTTTATTTAAACTTGGAGTGCTTCAGAAAGTACCCTAAGTGTAGATTTAGTTTCCACCTTTTATTTGGTTTAATTTTGCCAAAAAATGAGAAAATTCAGGTAAAATGCATTATTTTTTTCCTTTTCTAATATGCTTTCAAGATGCTTAAATGTGCAATTTCAAAAATAATAGGTGCATTTAACATCTCTTCGAGGGTTCAATCTTATGACTTTCAAGTCTCCTTAAAAGGGCCAAACTAGCTAGGTTGTGTTCTATTCTTGGTTTAGAACTGTGGAAAAAAATATTTGTCAATCTTTAATTGATTTTTATTGAAAGGCCCAATAAACTTTAGGCCTTAAGATTCAACTTAAGGCTTTTGTGTCCTCAAAAAAATCAATTTTTCCGATGAGCAATTATTAAGTTTATTAGGCATATATGAAATTATTTTAAAAAATATAACAATTTGATAGAATTATGAGCCTATTTCCTTCTATTGCTTGGTTTTACTCAAAACTTTGGCCATAAAATGATTGAGTCCGATTGAGGCACTACTTAAAGTCATGTTCAACTTAAATTGTCTATTTTCATAATATTTTAAAATGAGCAAGTTGAACCTAGTTCAAAATTTTAATTTTCAATAAATGCTTGTTTTTACTAGTAAATCGCCAATTGTATCTAATCATATATACTTGATTCAACATAAAAATTGCCACCAACAATTTAAAATTATTTCCTTGCCTAAACTAACCCAAACAAACCACTACAAAACCTTTTTCTTTTAATATTTTTCAATTTTTTATTTTTTGGGTTTCTTCATTTTTTATGATTTACTTTATTTTTCATCTTTTCAAATTTTTTAATACTTTTCTCATTTATTTGTCTTTTCATTTCTAAGCTAGAGATGAAATTAGACTGGACAAAAATGAGGCATCTATATATTAAATCAAGCTTTGCCTCATTTTTAGAATAAGTGTACTTAAAATTATCTATGTCATAGTTCTGTTTATATGTATTATCACAACAAAAAGTGTTTTCTATGTACATGGATAACTATCATCATATAATTACTACGGTAATGACTATTTAGCTACAACTTGATGTTCATAATATGGGTTTGTATTATAGAAAAATACTAAATAGCAATTCATTACTTCCACCTCTAATTTGCAATTAAATGCTAACAATCTATAATTTCCTTAGAGAAAAAAAAAAACCCATTAAAATTAACGAAGAACAAACTTAACCCTTTTACAATCTCCTTGCAAGTTAGGTAATACCCCTTAAAAATTGAATGATAGAATTCTAATCTTTGAGATACCATTTGGTATAGCAACTTGGAATACGTTGGAACTCGAAAGTTAAGCGTAATCAAGTTATTTCAATTATAGGATATGTGACCTTTTGGGAAGCAATTGAACCAATGAACAAAACTTTACATTGTTTGATGCCAATACAAAAAATATCTTGGTGGAAGGAGCTCAAGCCGAATTGTTATAGGGTGGTATTAAAGTATCATAGTTTATGGAAGGATATTTAGAGTATTATAGCTTAATGATGAAGAAGGGTCAACTTATAATAGGAAGAAGGATTAAGGCATTTCCATTGATCTAATGGAATCAATCTATAGATAAATGTGATTATTGTGGCTTGTCTACAGATAGATTAGGTATGCTTGGGAACAAATATCAAGACATGGTAAAAGATACCATGAACTAGAGTACACTTTGATAAAAGGATCGGAATAACCTTAGGAAAGTTGTATATCAAAGTGAAGTTAGAAAATATTTAAGTATGTATGTAGTTAAGGGATTAAGGGAAAAGGATTAAAGTTGGTTTCAGAGTAAGGAAACTTTGTTTAGGTTAAGGATTGTTTAGGTTAAGGACTATAATGTAGAAACGTTTATGAGAATGTACAAGGTCACTAAGATAAATAGAGAAAAATGAAAGGGTTGTATCTAGGAGTTAGCATGAAAGGACCAAGAATCTGAAGCAATATCATAAACAAGATGCATTTTTATAGTATAATGGAAGTTGAATGAAGTTCACTGGATATATGAGACAAAAAGGATTAATGTTGATCATATGGTTGGTACTAATTGAAAGAAATGATGGGATCAAGAGACTAACCAAAGATGTTATATTAAGGGAGTGAAGGCATAAGGGTAGCTTTTACAAGTTTAACTAGAACAGTTTGAAACTACAAAGTGAACATAGTAGAAGTGATTACTATAAATCTTGGTGGTGATCAATTAACTTGTATGTTTGAACTAGCTAGGGAAATAAAATACAAAATAGAACTTCATAAAAGGGAATGGAATAGGAAGCTTTAATCTAAATGGTAGAGAGAGGAAAGCCAAAAGCCCCATTAGCCTTAGAAAAGAAAAAAGGATCTTATTGATAGCAAAATGTATACTAAGATTATCACCATGATCATTATAGTGTTTGAATGAGAATGGACTATAAAAGGAGTAGTAGATTAGTTGAAACAAAGAAGTACATTTAATTAAAAGTGATCTCAAGAAGAGTAAGAGGTGAAGAAGGTATTATAAAGGATCTTATGAAGGTAAAGTAAAACATGTTTTGAGTCAAGTATGTTGACTATATGATAGATTGCCGATCATTAGTCCTCTCATTCGTACATGCCTTTAAGGCCTTTAGTCACTCGCTAAAAGAATTCTCTCTAATCAACCTACCAAAGATGAGGCGTAATTTGCAAGAGAGTAGTGGAAGAACTCCTTGAGAGTGCAACTCGGCCATACCCTGCTTTGCCCATCTTTAAGTATCGAACTATATTTACTAAGTGCTAAGGTCGACCAATCAAGTGCTGAGGTTGAGGTGCTAAATGCCGAGGCCGAGATACCGAGTGCTAAGACCAACTAGTTGAGTGTTGAGGTTGAGATGTCGAGTGCTAAGACCAACTAACTGAGTGCCAAGGTCCTCTTTACATCAGCTCTAACTCCTAAACCTGTTATCTTTACCACTACATAGTAACATTTCAATTTCACTGCTTCTACGAAACCAATGTTGCACTACCACCTATCCTTTTCACCTAACACTGTACTATTTTTCCCTTTTTGTCATTTGTCCTATTTACCCTTTTTCGTATATACTAGGAATCCCCTTTTTATGTATGCCTTTTTGTAATTTTCTTTATTTTTAATGTTACTCTAAAGACTTACTATAAATAGTCCCTTCCTTTTGTAGCTACAATATCTTACATTCCTCACAAACTTTAAATATACTTATTCTTACGAGATATTCCTCTTTAAGTCCATTTTCATACACTCTTATCTAGTCTTGTCGAGTAGCTTAAGATTAGTGGTAGGTGGACCATGGCATTATCTTGTGAGTTACATCAAGTAAAGTACTAACTTGTATTTGTGTTCGTAGGTGAGCATATCCTCCAAGCAACTTCATGTTAGCTACTATATTTTCAATATTTCGAAGGACCTATTGGTCCTAATCTGCTATCATAAATCCTAGTAATAACTAAGCTCTTAGGCATATCATATAATCTTGGTACTAGAGCTTGAGGTTGTGACCAAAAGCCATATAAATTGGTTATTATTAGTATATTATTCTGTCATACTCTATTTTACATCTGATGAACAAAGTAAGTTCATAATCACTATTGTTCGCTAATTTTCTATCATTTCTGTGAAAATATTAAGTGGAGTGTTTTCTAAAAGTTTTATAGCAACCAAATGTCGAATCCTAGTATTCAAGGGGTGGTTAATGATAGCGAGAGTGATGCTCATGGTCGTGGTCATATTACCCAACAAACTCCATGTACTACTGATGAGCAGATATAAGATCTTGCTACCATTATGGCCAATTTAGCTATTTTAGTACAAAGGATCATAGAGACTATGCTCCAAGAGAGAGTTGTTGAATAGGGCCATAAATGAGGGATTGGCTGAGAAGGCAGATGGATGAGAAATGAGCCTCAAAGTCGATTTGTATGAACTAACCACCACCTTAATGTGACAATAGAGTTGCAAAAAGGAGACTCAAACTGGATGAAGTCAAGGAGTATGAGGAGAGGAACAATATGATGTTATAGAGGAGCGTGACCTGAGGGTACCTTAAGGAGTCGAGCATCTCAAAGTGTAGAGTCCAATCTTTAATGGGTCTGGTAGTGCTGATGACTACTTGGATTGAGAGGAAAAGATTGAAAAGGTATTTTACTTTTATGATTATGAGGAAGCTGATTATATTAAGGTAGCTACATTAGAATTTTCTGGATATGTAACATTGTAGTGGAAAAAGTTGTAGAATATACGCCAAATAGCACCATGTGAGATTTGGATGTGGAATGAAATGAAGACAGTTATGAGAAATAGGTTCATGGCTGAATACTATGAACAAGACACCTTTCGATGCCTTCAGGATTTGAAACAAGGCGGCAAGTCAATAGATGAGTATATACGAGAATTCTAGTTGCTAATGATTTGATGTGATGCTGACAAACCTAAAACCCAAACTATAGCTCGATTTGTTTCTAGGCTCAAAATTGATATTGGTCATATTGTAGAATTATAGAGACTTGGAAGTCTAGATGAGGCCATTTAAGTAGTATAAGGAGTTGAGAGGTAGAGATGGAACTAGATTAGCCAACCAGGACTATTGAGTCAAAGTAGCATGCCATGCCAATCAAAACAGGGTTGAGTACCAAATAGCTCCAGAGTGCACTGTTGAATACTAGTGTTGAACCGATCTAAAGAGGGCCAAGGAGACTGAGGTCTAAAGAGACAAAGGTTAAAGCTCAAGAAGGAAGATTGGAGAGATCAAGTGCTTTACATGTCTTGGTTATAGGCACGTGGCTAGTCAATGTCCAAACTGACGTGTTATGATCATCAAGGGTGACAGGCCTCAATTGGAAGTGGAGAGTGATAGTGAAGGAGAAGAAGTGGAAGTTGGCTAAATGCTAAAAGAGTTCTAAGAAGATCCTAATGCCCTAATACCTCTCGAAGCAGGAGTTGAGTACTATTTTATTATATGACGATCTCCCAATACTTTTGTGGCTGACAAGAATGTGTAAAGGGAGAATCTCTTCCATACAAATTGCAGAGTGGATGGCAAGCTATGTGCCTTGATTAATGCAGAAGGAAGTTGTACCAATGTCATAACATAAGGAGTAGTCAAGGCCATGAAGTTACCGACCCTTCCACACCCTAAACCGTATAAGATTCACTGGCTAAATGAGAAAGGAAGATTACCTATTGTCGAGTAAGTTAGAGTATCGATTACAATTGGTGATAAGTACAAAGATGAGGTGTTGTGTGACATCATTCCCATGTGCGCTTCGTACATCTTACTCAACCGACCTAAGTTGTTTGACTTGAGAGTATTACATGATGGGTATGAGAATACCTACATGGTGTAGAAGGATGGAAAGAAGGTTGTATTGACCGCTATAGGTCCGAAGGAAGTGTAAGAGTCACAAGAGAAGGTTGCCAAATTACTATAGTAGAAGTCCTTAGTGATCTCTCGAGCTTAAATTTCTCATGAAGTCATGGCCAAGTAGTGTGTGCTCCTTTTAGTTAGAAAACTTCTAGAGTTGAGAGATGTCGAGAGCTTACTTGACGAAGTGCAAACACTACTACAGAAGTATGCCGAATTGCTTCCTACCAAGATGCCAAAAGGTTTACTATCCTTAAGAGGCATTGAACATTGCATTAACCTCCAGCCTGACATTGTGCTATTAAACCGACTTGCCTATGGCTCAATCCCGAGCAAGTAATCGAATTGAAGAAATAGATGGAAGAGTAAGTGGATCGTAGATATGTTTGTATGAGCATGAGCCCTTTTGCTGTACCAACTGTGCTAGTGCCAAAGAAGGATAGATCATGGAGAATGTGCATCGATAGTCGAGCCATTAATAAAATTACCATTAAGTACCAATACCCAATCCCGAAAATTGTTGATCTACTTGACGAGTTTCATAGTGCTTGTATCCTTTCATAGATTAACTTGAAGAGTGGTTATCACTAGATCTGAATATAGCCTAGAGATGGATGGAAAACGACCTTTAAAACAAGGGATGGTTTGTTCGAGTGGTTGGTGATGCTAATTGGTCTAACGAATGCATCGAGCACATTTATGCAACTCATGAATCATGTCTTGAGGCTATTGATTGGCAAATATATTGTGGTTTATTTTGACAACATTATGCCAACTTCTTATCCCATGTTAGACATTTAAGATTGATATTTGACATTCTCCGTACCAAGAGATTATTCGGCAATTTGAAAAAATGCGTGTTTTGCCAAAGTAAGGTTAAATTTCTTGGGTATGTTGTTTCGAAGGGACGAGTCCAAGTTGATGACAAGAAAGTTAGAGCTAGTCTTAGAGGCTTACATCAACTAATGTTGTTGAAGTCAGGAGCTTCCATAGTCTGGTTTCATTATATTGGATATTCATTTGGAACTTCAATTCCATAACGATGTTATTAACCAAATTGACCAGGAAGAACTCTGAGTTTAAGTGGTTAGAGAAAGCTTAAAAGAGTTTTAAAGATGTAAATTCTAAATTTACATTTGCTCCAGTACATACCCAACCGAATTTCGAGAAAGTTTTTAAGGAAAAATGTGACGCGTATGAAGTTAGCATTGGTGCTATCCTTATGTAGGAATGCTAGCCCATCGCCTATTTCAGTGAGAAACTCAGAATAGTTGCCCTGAATTACTCGGCATATGACAAGGAGCTCTATGCCCTTGTCCGAACACTACAAAACTAGTAGCATTACTTGTTGTTGAGAGAATTCATCATCTATTTAGATCATGAATCTCTTAAGTATCTAAGGGAAACAAAAAATTTCTCGATGTCTACCAAATGGGTCAAATTCTTAGAGTCTTTCCACTATATCATCTAGCATAAGAAAAGGAGCATAAACACTGCGGTCAACACTCTTTCTCATCGTCTTACCCTCATTACAATAATGTAAGCTAAGTTATCTAGATTTGACACCTTACCCGATCAGTATGAGCATGATCCATATTTTAGGCCCTTAGGGACCAAGTGTAACATTGGAGGGATTGTAGAAGGGTTCTACTTGAGTCAGGGGTTCTTGATGAAGGGTAAGCAAATTTATGTGCCAAGCAGTTCAGCTAGAGAATTACTCGTGTGAGACGCTCATGCTAGAGGCTTAACCGGCCATTTTTAGGAAAAGAGAATGGCCAAAATATTGGAAGAACATTTCTATTAGCATGGGATGATAAAAGATGTGTGCTGAATTCTTAAGCAATGTGAGGTATGTAAGTATGTAAAGGGGAGAAAAGAGCCTTATAAAGAATACACACCTTTGCCCATACCTAAGTGCCCATAGACCGACTTAAGCATAGATTTTATGCTTAGCTTACCCAAGCCCTAAGAAGACATGACTTTATTATGGTGGTGGTCAATTAGTTCAACAAGATAGGCTACTTCATTCCTTACCACCAGACCAATGATGCTTATTTTGTTGCTAAACTCTTTTTATAATAGATCATACGGCTATATGGGGTGTCTAAAAGTATTGTGGCTGACCATGATTTGAAGTTCACTAGCTTCTTTTGGAAAACCTTATGGAAGAAGCTTGGCACTAAGCTCATATACAGTACTTCTTGCTACCCTCAGACAAACGACCTAACTAAAGTTGTGAAAAAAATAGTTGGTAACCTCTATAAGCAGTTGTTAGGAAAAACTTGCATGTTGGGATTTATGCTTACCTATCACTGAGTTCGCTTACAACCGTTCAGCTTACAGCTCGAAAGGAATGTCACTTTTTGAGGTCATCTATGAACTTAATCCAAACTTACCCTTAGATATTGCTATCGACCTAGCTACTTTTTAGAAAAGTCAATCCTACCTATAGTGCATTGAGGAATTCCAAAAGTTGCACCAAAGGTTGCTAAACAACTAAAATAAGTTGTAATCCAACAAAAGGAGCAAGAAAGCCGAGGAAGGAGACGAGTGGTTTATAGTCTTTGAGACCTTGTCTAGGTTTACCTTAATAAGGAGTGTTTCCTTAAGAAGAGAACAAATAAGCTTTCCCCCAAGTTAGATGGACCTTATACGATCCTTAAGCATGTTAACGACAATGGCTGTGAGCATAAACTGCCCGACAGATATGGTGTATTTGCTACTTTTAATGTCATTAACTTGATACCCAATGTACCCGATGAGGAAGAGAGATAAGATTTGAGGGCAAATCTTCACCAACCTTAGGGAACTGACAGACTGCTAAACACTGGCCTTCTTACCTACATACGCCTCTAAGGCCTTCAATCACTTGCTAGAAGAATTCTCTTTGATCAACCTACCGAGGATGAGGCACAATTTACAAGAGAGTAGTGGAAGAACTCCTTAAGAGTGCAACACGACCATACTCGGCTTTGCTCGGCCTTAAGTGTAAAACCTTATCTATCAAGTGTTGAGGCCAAGGTGTGGAGATGTCGAGTGCTAAGAGCTGAGTGCTGAGGTCCTCTTCATGCTAACTCCACTCTTTAGCCTATTATCTTTACCTCTATACAATAAAATTTCACATTCATTGCTTGTATAGAACTAATGTTGTGCTGCCACTTGTCTCTTTCACTTGACATTATACTATTTTTCCTTTTGTCATTTGTCATATTTACCCTTTTTCGTAAGTACTAAGAATCCCCTTTTTATGCATGCCTTTTTGTAATTTTCTTTATTTGTAATGTTGCCCTAGAAACTTACTATAAATAGTCCCTTCCCTTTATAGCCACAATGACTTATTATAAATAGTCCCTTCCTTTTGTAGCCACAATATCTTACAATCCTCACAAACCTTAAATATACTTGTTCTTACAAGATATTCCTCTCCAAGTCTATTTTCATACACTCTTATCTAGTCTTATCAAGTAGCTCAAGATTAGTAGTAGGTAAACCTTTGCATTAGCTTATGCATTACATCAAGTAAAGTGCTAAGTCGTGTTATGTTCATAGGTGAGTCATATCCTCTAAGTAGCTTTATGTTAGCTACTATATTCAGTTCATCAACCTACCTACACTATTTTCTTCGATATTTCAAAAGACTATTGGTTCTAATCTCCTACGGTAAGTCCTAGTAATAATTGAGCTCTTAAGCACATCATTATAACACGAAGAAGTTGATATAGAAGGTAGGATTATCTTAATGATTGTAGCATGGAGACACAACAAATAGAGTAGATGATCTTTGGAATCGAAAGTTTTAAAGCTCAAGACATAAAAGCTATTATAAAAGGTTGTCTAGTTCAATCACTTTGAACAAAGTGGAGTAAAATTGAAATGACACCTATTTGAAGCAATAACCCTTGTTCCACTCAAGAAGGATTAAAGATGTGATGGTAAGGTAATGAGAATGCTATTGTTGAAATGTAAAGGCTAATGATGTATTGAATAGCTGTAGTGATTACTTATGCCTTACTGGTAAGAAAGTGGATACATAAGAGAATAAAGTTGATAATAAGTTAGATAATTACTATTTTCTCTTGTGCTTATACTATGTGAAGTTGGACATTGTAAAAAATGGTGGATGCAAAAGCAAGTGTCTATATCATGAGAATAATGATACAATTAGACGAAATGAAGTAGCTTAAAAGGAATGATCTTGTTAAAAAATATGTTTATTGAGGTTCTCACCTTAACAAAGTTAAAGATTGTTAAATGATGTGAAAATTACAATTGCTTAGTAGAAATGTAGTGATGAGATTGGAACTCTTATGTTTTAGATTATAGAAGTTTTGAAGATGAAACTTTTTATAAAGGGGTGCAATGTGAAGCCTAGGTCTTCAACTAACTATCTTGGACTTAGAACGATGGACTAGTCTTATCAAAGTAGAACTTAGAAGGTATAGCTAGGAAGTGGAAAATGAATTCAATGTTAATAACCTAAGTAACAAGTTATGTTATGCAATGTAACTGTAGGGACATATTAGTTAGATAATAAAATAATACTATAACAAGAAAGTTAATTATAACCACATTAATCATTATTTCTCAAGAACATGAAATTGAGTTCCAATAATTAATGGACCTTTAGAGATAGATCATTTAGACACTAAAATTCATTAAAAAAAATGATATAGTAATTAAGGAAAGTGTACATACACCTAGTTGTATTCATCATAAAGTACACAAAATATATATACCTATGAAATGACTAACCAAAAGTATGTATATGTATACATAATGAATGATGCAAGATGTGATGAACTTTCTAAAGGATTAGGCTTTGCCAATTTTGGACAAAATGGAATGGTGAGTGAACTAATAAAATATGACTAAAAGACACATGGCCCTACATATGTTGGAAATTTGAAAAAAATATATATATCCCATTAACCCTTTACTACTTATTAATTGCATCTATCACACACTTTCACTAGAGAAAGCTTCCTAAAGTGTAGAAAAATATGAGAGCAAAGTTCAAATGTCTAGGGAAAATAGAGAGAAAAAAGAAATATTAGTGGAATTTGATTGTGAAAACTTTATAAGGCAAACCGCAACCTGGTAGTAGAACACTACCAACCTTGGATAAAGTTGCCCTACCATGTATTTCCAATAACCCTACATTGTTGGCTTATGGTTAGAGAGTCATCCATTATGAGTTCCATTTCCTAGTCTAATTTCTGATTAATTATTAAGTTATAAAATTGGGATGCTTATATATTTTTGCATGTAGAATCTAATAATGAAACTAGATTTTCACAATTCAAAGCAATCATATGGGTTCCTTAAGAAATTATGCTAAAAAAAAATTTTATATTATATTTTTAATAGCCTAAATGATTTAGTTTCAATCCTAATTTTGTATACAAGTTCCCAAAAGGGTCTATTTAATTCTATGTAAAGAGTTTTGAAAAACTAAGAAATTGGAATATGGTAATTTTAATTTAACATAGAGTAATGAGCTGAAAGTGCATAAGAATGATGTTTCTTTAAGTAATTTTACTTGTTGGTGTTACAACATGGTTGTAATTGAGCTTGACTAATCTGGTGGAGTATGAAAATGTTAGAGTTGGTGTCAAAGTGAAGTGGTTTGGTGATTTATGAAATATAATGTGTAAGACATTTAACTAAGATAGGCTTAGAGTGTATATTAGAAGATACTTTCTTAAAAACTTTAGAATTAATTTAATTCAAACAATACTTTAAAGGATACATTAGAGGATATAAGGACTTTCATTCTCAAAACCCTAGGCATTAGTAACTTATTAAATTAATTATACGTAACATATAGCCAACCTCAGCACTGTATATGTATGTTCTAAGAGAAGTAAGTGAAGAAAAATCCTACATTAAAGCATAGGTCTTTAGCTATCAATAAGTCTAGGTAAGTGGATATTTATGTGTTTAAAGTGGATTTATATCTACTCATCTTGATGTGAATTTACTAACTTATCTTAACATAACTGACTTAGCTGAGTATGGTTGAAGTCTTTGATATGCTGCTTGATGATTTATATAATGCTTCTTTCTATATGTCTATTGTTGACTAAAACATGTTATGATATTAGAATTAATTACTACTATTGTGTTATTGAATGATTATGTGACATTGTTGGGACCTATGTTAACTTAGACAAGAAGCTAGGAACTAACCTAACCTCTTAAGGTGTTCACTTAAGTGAACCCGATAATGAGGAAATTAGAAATTAAAGTAAATACTAGGTAAATCTGATAACACTTAATATACAAATTGGAAGGAAAACGTACCTCACATTGCTTTGATGCTTTGTTTGATGCATTTATAGCATTGTACGAAAAAGGACCCTTAAGTAAAGTTTTACTTGAAAAGTTAGGTTTTATTAAGCAAACAACTTAATTTAAGAAAGTTGGGTTTTTCGAGCATATAGAGTTGCATTACTCAAATAATTATGACCTTTAATGTAGTTATGCTAGGCTAGCTACATGATGGGTTTTCTAACCACTTTATGTGGTTTTTACCAAGTTGGGTTTCTATAATTCTTTGCTGCATTGCTAGGTTCCTAAACTTTGTATCTAAATTCCTAAGATCATCGACTCATCGCATGAATGCTATGCTTAGTTAGGATATCAATATTGATAAATGTAACATGCATAAGTATGACATACATTATTTACATTGATTTCTTAGTTGGGATATAATACAATATAACTTGAATAACAACTTAATAGTGTATTTATGGTATTGGATTGTGCTTATATTTACTGTCTGTTTATCCACTCTGACTTAACTCTTAATAAGCTAAAGGGATAAGTTGTCCTATTCTTAATGAAGAAAGGAAGTTTAGATAGAACATTACTTCACCAAGGAAAGAAGACCTTAGAGCACCAGTTGGAGACAGTTTCCCTTGACAAGTAACAAGTGGTTGCATGATATAATTCAAGCTCTTGGAAGGGGCTTTTAAGGGAAATCAACATGTTTCATATAGTTTTCAACATAAAAGTTATAAATGTGGGACGTAGACTTAAAATGGATTCACATATTGTATTAGAATGTATAGTTGTGATACTCTAAATTTAGCTTGATTTTGTGAAGACTTTCTATAACGTCACAGAGATTAAGAAGCTACGACCTTGCTACGTGTTAGCCTTAAAAGTCAACACGTTATGGCATCTAGGATTCTACCGCCTGTCTATAATCCTCAAATACTTATACAACTTCTAAACTCATAATAAATAATGTACACAATTATTAAACAAGGAGTGGTGAGAATAACTACTCATTATCTCCATTGATAGAGTAATCTATTAATATCCTGTCCATTTAATAAATAAAACTGACAATTCTTAACCAAATCTCAAAACTCCAACCAAACACATAAACAAGTAATGGGAGCAATAGGCAACTCCACCCATAAGTCAACACAAATAAATATAAGATATCAAGAAGGGGTGAATTGATATCTTTAAACTTTTTGAAAACTTTTTTGATATAAGAGAAAATAAAGTTACTCATCTTAACAACTTATATTGGTGAACAGTGATATTTTAATAATTCAATACACAACAATTAATAAAGCAAATTAAAAGAGTAAGGAAAATGAATATTAAGATGAGGATTTATAGAGCTTCAGCCTTTTGCCTTCTACTCTCTTCCAACTCCACTACTAGGGACCTGGTCAACTTCATCAATGCCATTTCACTTGATTCACTAAATCAAATCACAAGAAGATTATAAGCAATTGCCACACATATGCTTTTACATCACTCTACTCTATCTATCGAGCCTTTTTATAATTTAGGCTAATAAAGTTCTACTGAGTACAAATGTACTTATCTTCAACACTCAAACAACAAATAAAAGTTACAAATTATAAGTGAGAACAAAAATATAAATCTCAATTAATTTCGCTCTAAAGAGAAATAATTATTGTTGTATAGTTTGCTTCGGTACAACTTTTAGAAGAAGCATCTGAGAAATTTTCTCTATCTTTTCAGAAGGTAGAATTTGATCACGATTTTTTGTATAACAAAATTTTTTCTCAGAGAAGTATCTAACGTTTTTAATCCTTTTCTCTTTTTATACTAAAATCTTCCAACGGCTAATTTGTTGAAGATTATTTTGACTTTCGTGTTTATCTAACTATTATTTGTTAAAGATAATATTTAGATATTTTGAGAAGATCTCAATATTTTGAAATTAAAAAACAACTCTTTTTATCTTGTTTCGATTAGATATACTTCAATCCATAACCACCAAATAAGCTTCTGATTTAAATTTGTCAAGGAGGTATGCTTTATTAGCAACTTCTAGATAAGACTTATATTCAAGATTTGAAATTCTATAAAATCCAAATCTACCTTATCCTTATCCATATTTGTGCGTATCTTGATTTATCAAAAAATGATTCGCTAAAAAATCCCCATGGATCTTGATACCATTTTAAGTGAAATAGGATTAATTGTATTCCCCTAATACACCCAATTTAGTGGAGCTAGGCCTTATTGAATTTGAATATGATATTAAAATTCAACATCATATATTTCCAAATCAACTTTCTAAATGACCTTCTAAAGAGTATAAATTCTTCCTTTCTTTAAAGTTTCTGAACAAGCTTCTGAAATGTTATACCACTTCTACTTATAAAGCTTCTGAAAGATTTTATAAAAAATTTCAAACTATTCTCTTTTTCAATTAGGTCAAACCTTCTTAATAAGTTTCTAAAAACAACTTAGTTTTGCGAATTTAAGCTTTTTGAGAACCCTTCTAAATGCCTATAATCTTAATGATCCATTAGCATTTATCCCTTTTTGTTATCATCAAAATATATGAGAGATATCTAACAAATATCATAATTGAAAACTTTCAAAGACTAGTCTCAACAATAGTTCATCTTGTTTATCGCCTAAGCATAGCCAAACAATCATCAAAATGGTAGTAACCATCGTCTCCATCATAAAAATAGTAATCATATCTAGCCTCATCATAATACTAATAAATTTTCTATAAAACTTGTACTTACAACTAAAAAACAAGAGTCCCCGAAGGGTAAGCTATGTCCAATATGGAACATAAAACACACATGTGCATGGTAGATACTATCACAAATCAAAAGCATACATATTAATAACTAATGCAACATGCAGCATTTATTATCTCTAATTACTAATCAACAACCAACATAGTCTTTAAATCTTAAGACTTATAGTAACTCATGACCCTTAAGTAAGAAAATATATAGATACTATATAAGTATTAGTGTGGTACCTACCCATCACCTTCATAACCGTTCCTAAAATTTAGTTGAGTTGTCTTAATATGGAACTTCCACTAAGGGCAAGTCTTGCATGGTCACTAGGAGCCTCACTAACTTAATTAGACCTTATCGGAGGAAGGCAGAAGCTAAGGACAAGTAGTACAAAATTTATTAAGTCTAACTTTGAATTAAGTCTAATTAAATAACTACTCTAAACAAGCACAACAAACAAACATGTATTCCATACCTAACTCAAGTGGTTTGTCACAAACTGGAATTATCTCTTTATAAACTGGTAAATAAGATCAAACACTAACTTAGCCTTTAAACTTAACATTAAACACTCTTACCTACTCTACACAACCTAGCTCTTCACTTATAGCATAGACCATTACAAGGAGCATGAATTGCTTAAGAGGAAAGAGATGTTTTAAAAAACCATTTGAATGTGAAAAACTTGATGAATAACATGTTGAAAATGTTTAAGAATTGAAAATAGGGTAGTAAAGCTCAAGAGAGAACGGATTAGAAACCCATTGTATGTAGCAGCAAGCAAGGTGTCTAGATGCTAGAGTGAATGGCATTTAGACATGAAAGAGAACTCACATTTGGTGAGTTTTAAGAGGCTAGCAGCCAGACAGTAGCCTTGAGGGCATCTAGAAGCAACCTAAAATCCGCAGTTTTTGCAAATTGCAATTCATGTTTCCTTAGAAAAATGTATCTAACTTTGATCCCAAAAGCGATTCACCCTCTCAAAATGCTTTTCCTTCACCAAAACTCCTTTGGTAACAATCTAAGCCCTCCTTAAATCATGAAAGCACAATCATCCATAACCTTTTTTCACTATGTTCAACCCAATACTAACAATTCTCACAAAATCAAATGGAAACAAGGAGTTTAGAGATTGCTTACTTGGTTTCTTGATGAGATTACACTTGAAACCCAAATCACCATCCTTAAACATTGGAAAACACAAATCCCTTCTCTTTAAAGAAAAACGAATTTCATAAACTTATGGATAGAATATTTACCAAAGGACCTTATTATTGCATTTTCTTCAATCTCCTTGCGATTTTAACACCTAAGTGTCATCGATCCAAATTTTTGGATTTAGCTTTCAAAAGGGGCTTCAAAGCTTTTTGCTACAAAATGTGTTAAGAAGAGGAGGTTGGGGAGAGTTAAGAGGGTTTTTAGTAATGTATTATGAAAGGAGGGCTATGTTTTTCTTTTTTGGACTCGGGGTTGGGTTTAAACTTTTGAATAGACCATATGCTCCCAAAAACATTAGCCAATTACAAGGTATGCCGACTTTTAATTTATTTCTATTATCTTCGGTCTTACAATTTTATCTTCCCCTTCCCTCCTTCCTTGAAAGCTACTTACCTTGGTCATGTCATGACTTATAAAATAGTCTAGTAGTGACAGACTGCCATGTACTAGTCATGAGTAATCAATTAGTGCCTTCTTACCCATTAATTACTTCTAAAGAGTACATGAAGTAACAATTCTAGAACAAACTATAGAGTAATACAGATTTAATAGTATAGAATAAAATTTTAGATTATATTATAAAATAAATGATATAAAACTTATGAAGTTATAGAGTCTTTCTAATAATTGATATTACAAATCATTATAAATATAGTACTTAAAACATATTGATTATAAATTTCATAATCCTTTCACATACTCCCATAGCTCGCTTTTATCTTCTTATAGCTCACCAAAGGCTTAGACTTTCTTGGATACATCCTATAAGGTTCCTAGAAAAAGTTAGAATTGTAAGGGTGTAAGCTTAAGCTAACATAGTGAGAAACCTACTCATACCACCTTTCAAGCATAAAAAGAAAGTTTTCATGCATATGATATACAGTTAATCAATTAAGCATATGAAGCAATACATACGGCTAACCAATATCCGAAGTGCAGTCTATGGCTTATTCCCTCCCTTGACCTTTGGTTGAGGATTAGTAGTTTCATTAGTACTCAGGTGTCCAATTTCGTGAATAAAGTCTCTTGGCGTAACATCCTTGGCCACTACAATAAATAGCTATAGAATCATAATTTTCAACTAAACACATACCCATGTCATCGTAGTGACCAAGAGATATTGCCCTTTGATCGGTCCTAGGAGAACCAAATGGGTAACAGTTTAACTAACCTCACGAGAGAACCAAACTCTTGATTATCTAAGAGAACCAACAAATGTTCATGCTTAGATCCACTATAATCCCTTGAAAGATTGATCTTTCAGTTAACTAAGGGAATCAAATGAAACATTGACCAAGGCTTAAATGTAAGTCATAATAGAAGGATCTCTTGATCAGTCCCAAGAAGGACTAAATAAAGTGTTAAGACATGAATGCCTTCCCTAACCACCAAATGATCAAGGATTGATCAAATCCCTGATTGACCTCCATATGTATGTGACCCAAAAGAATGGACATGGTCTCATCCAGTACACAATCATCTTCAAAGTTACTTAGTTTGTAAAAGCTGGGGAAGATTCTTACCTTTGCATTCCCTATGTGATAGTAGTAGCAGAAAGTAGGTTTGTGTAGTATGCTATGCATGACCATTTTATATTAAAGTTATGATATGCTTAAGATAGTTTTATGAGTGATAAACCAAATCATCAAACACTTGTATAAGAGCACATCATGTCACAATCATCAACTATTTTAGGTGGAATCACTAGTAGTATTTTCACAAGCAATTCATGCAAATCAAACACAAGCACTTTCTCGATACCCTAAACACAAACCAGTTGATATATATATATTTTAAGTGCTACTAACTATAAGCATAAGCAAGTGATATTCACTTGACCATTTCTATTACTTGTTGTAATAGTCTTCAGGTAGTTTGAACTCAGAATCACCAAAAAGAATGCAATAAGAATTAAATACTAGGTATACATATAAGATTTCTTTTTTTGTTAGTTATAGTCCTATAGTTTTATAAAGACTTTTAGTTAATTAGTGTCATGTTTGAATCATCCTTGTCGTTTCATGTCCATAGTCCGATTTGTCCCTAGGTTCAGGTTTCTAGCTCTCATAGTAGTTCCTCATATTAGGTCCAATCATAATGGTCCAAATCATTGGGGTAAAGACTATATCCATCTATCAAATAAGTCTAATATGTCCAAATATGTTCTAGAGTCATAGTTTCAAGTTATGTATCTATCACAAAGATTTGAACATTAAAACTTTGGTATCATTATTTAGGTATGGATTTGTCCACTTGATTCTTTTAAGTTTCTTATCAAGTTATTTTGAAAGGGAAACATAATCTTTTAGTCTTGATATTTTAGAGATCTATACAAATTGAATCCAAGAATGAAATAAAGAATGTTTTGATAAAGATAAAGGTTTCCTTTTGTAAAAAACATATCTTATCATTCTTTAGAGAATTCTATACATAGGAAGGGTTTTCAAAAGAAAGTAATTTTGATAAAGATATTGGTTTTTTAGGGTTTCCTTTTTATAAAAGACATACTTTAGCTAAGATAAGTTTTTGCTTATCATAAGCTTGTTTATGAAAAGTAGTTGATAAGATAAGTTTAAAACTTATATGAAGTAGAGAAATAGGTGAAAAGCTTTTGGTTAGTTTGAAGTAGATTTTTAGAGGAAGATTGTGAAGATGAAATCAATGTTGGAAAAACATGGAAGTTTTCATAAAACAATCTTCACTATAAGTATTTCTTAATTCATTTGGAAGTCTTGAAAAAAATTTTGAAAATAAGAGTTTAGAAGAATCTTTTTAACTTAAAAAGGACTTTATTAAATCAAAGATAGGTCGTTAAAAAGTATTGCTACCTTTTTAATTTAGAGTTACCTTTTGAAGATTCAAGAACAACCTACTACACTTGTGTTAGCATTGGAGAGGAATTTTGGTTGGTTTGTGGAATGAAGATACGATGAAAGAGATAATTATATGGGGAATGTGGACATGGAGTGGCCCCAAAAGTAGCAAAGCCTTCCTATTTATAGGAGTTAAGATATCAATTAAGATAAGTTAGAAGTTGCTTAAAGGAATTGAACTCTTAATGATAAAGATTATTTTATCAAATGTCTTACTCATGTCTTTTTCATGCTTAGTCATATAGATAGCTTTATAAGACAATAAGTGAATTGGAGGAAAATGATATATGAAAGACAAATGGATGCTTCTTCCTTCTTAAAAGCTTATGCCAGTTGTGGTTGTTGGGGGTCTTCCCACCTATTTTGTAATTTGTTTATTATATGTTGGTAGAAATGTTGAGATATTATTTTAAGGTGCTTATCTCTTTAGGATTGATATATGATATTGACATAAATACTTAGTTGTTAGTTAGATATTTTAGTTAATTTAAGATTTTAGTAGTAATATGATGGGTCTTTGGTCATTAAAATATCATTTTCTATTAGTCTTGGTCTTAGCCATCATTGTTGACTAGTGTTGACTAACTTTGACTCATTATTTATTTATTCGAGGAACTTCTAAAATAAATTCAAGTGGTATTTCTGGTAAGATCTTATCCCTTCTTGAGATAACCATAGGACAATAATAAAGTGGTAGATTATTTAAGGAAACGAAACTCTTCTTTGACTAGATTTCTTTTATAGGTCACTTTCATGCATGCATGGATGGATAAGTAGTGAGTCAATAATGGAGTATCTTTGAACATGACATTTGGATGACAAATGAATGACTTTTCCATGTCCAATCTTCATGCCCCTTGCCTCATGCATCCGTCCATTCCATCTTTCAATTATTTGATAAGTCTTGGTCCTTATCTTAGATTATTTTGCATAGTTATGGTATGTTTATGGTACATTTAGATCAGATAAGCTTTTAGGTTTTAATATTTACTAAAATCTTTGATTTTTAGAAATTCTATTTTAAGACTATGTCGAGCCTAGTTTTTTAGCCTCTCAATTCTTTTTAAAATTAAGTCTTTTTTAAACTAACTAGTACTAAACTTTTATCCATTTAGTACTAACCCTTGACTAAGGTTCAAAGAAAACCGGTTCTTCTTACATTTTAAAAAAACTTTAGAGTCACCACCCAACTAAAGTCAAGAAAAAGAGTTAAGTTATAACCAATTAGGTGGATTGATTATAACTTAACTACCGATCTATTGATTAAACCATTTTATAAAACAATTTCTTGAAAACTAGAGATCTAGATTCGGAGGTTAATTTATTAAACTCTAAATGGGTGCTACTTTTTAACTTTCCAAATGTAACTTCGCTTTTCAAATATACCATTTTTTCAGTTTCTAAATGGCTAGTCATATTACGTACAACAAAAATTGATCAATTTATATGAATATCTAATAATAGAAAAAATAAAACTTTTCATATTTTAAGTCACCCCGCACTTACGTATTGATGCTTACGTACCCATCTATAACAGACTTTCATAGTTTATTTACTAAAAACATCGCAAGTTGATTGATCTTAATTTTAGAAAAAAGCTGGGTTTACGAATTTTGTTGAATTTAGCTTTTTTAAGAAAATTCCTAAAAAAAAAGATCCTAAATTGGAATTTTTTATTTTTGAAAAAAATCTAAAAGGGTCTTAATTTTGTAAAGGTTATTTTATTTAAAAAAAAACGTTTTTCTAAGTGATAAAAACAATTTTTATTCACTAGCCTAATTAATTATTTATTATTATTTTTTTTATAAATTATCTTATTTATTCTTTTTATTTTATCCATTTCTACTATACTAAAATAAACTATTCTTTCTTTTTTTTTCTTCTCTTTTCCTTTTTCCTTTCCCTCTTTATTTTTTTGCTTTTCTCTTTTTTCCTTTCCTTTATTCTTCTTCTTTTTATTTCGTTTTTTTTTTTAATTTATAAATTACAACATATAATAAAAACAAAAGAAATAAAAATAATAATAAAAAATGGGCCTAAACTAAACCACAAGGCTAGACCAAATTAAGAAAGGGAGCAGATCAGGTTGAAGCAGGAGTAAGTCGAAGTCAGGTTTGGACCAGGTCAGGTTTGGAGTGAAGGTCGCAAATTAGGTCACGCACAACAACCACTTACGGATGTACTTGAGGTGGATTCAAGCACCGAATAGAATGGGAAAAGCCACTTTTGTGGCTATTCAATTGTGAATTGGGGGTTTGTTTCGATGCCACCACATTTGGTGGTTAATGGTAATGGTCGTAGTGGTAGATCACACAAGGAGTGACCTTGTGTGAAGGTTGTGGATCTAGGTTGTTTGGTTGGATGGTAGTGACTGTGTTCAAGTTGTGTGTGAGTAAGGGAAAGTAGATTAAGGTCGGTTGTGGTTTGGTCTTGTGAGCGAGAGAGAGAGAGAGAGTAAAAGTTATGTGAGAGAGAAAGATAGTGGACGAGAGTATCTGTGTAAGTTTTTGGTTATAGCAACGATCATGTGTGTTGAAGTGTAGCTATACGTCTAATGGTAGATGAGCTTGTGTGTGTATGAGGTAGGTGTGACAGTATATATAAGAAGGTCATTAAGGAGTTAAGGTTGAGAAGGTAGCTATGTGTAAATGGTTCAATGTATGCGTGAGGTTTTGATGAGAGGGAGAGACAGTGGTGTGGTTCAAAAGATTGGAGAGGGAGTCAAGAGAGTAGAGTTGGTTCAAGTGCAGTTGGTGTTAGATGGCTGCTGTAAGGTCAACTCAAGTTAGTTGAGTGGTAGTGCACGCTTTGGTTGTGAATGGGTGTTATTCGAGAGTGATTGTGTGGGGTTTTCGGTGAGAGGGTGAAAGGGTTCAATTGAGATAAAGAGAGGGTTAACTGAGAGAGAAAGAAGGTGTAAGAGAGAGAGACAAAGCCAAAAGGGAGTGGTCATGTGGTCGGGGTTATGTTTGGCTTATGGGTCACGTAATCAATAAAGGGCAGAAGGTTCAACTGAAAGAGATAGAGGGTTTGTTGAAAGAGAGAGAGAGGGTATGTAGTCTATGTCTGTTTTTTAGTAGACCCCCCTCCACTATTTCTGTGTCTTGAAAATTAAAATCCTCACTCCCCTACCTCCCCTCTATGTCTTGTGTGTATTGATTTTAAAAAAATGAAATTCCCTCCTTCCTAATCTTTGTCTGTTTGAAAAAAGAAAACAAAGGAAAGAAAAGGAAAATGAGAGAAAAATATGGAGGGAAATAAAATTTGTTGTCAAGGTGAATCATAAAGTGCCATGTATCGCAATTAAACATGTAGCCTAATGACGCCTTAATATGTGGCAACTTATGGAGCTTGAAAACAAAAAAAAGGGAAAAGATAAAAACCACTCTCATGCCTCCGGTGAGTCTTAAACCTGTAATCTCTAGCCAAACCCATATGCAAAGTCCAAGTGTTTTACTGTTAGGCCATTAGTTTATGCCTTGTTCATATTTATAATTAAATTGTACGTATAGACTCATCAGCTTTGGCTAGATTCAAATCTAAGCCTAGGTTCAAAAGTTTTTTATTTATATTTATTTATATTAAAAATCTATTCTATTTAAACTACCTAAAATATTTATTATTATCTAAATTACCTATTTTTTCAAATTTTTTTGTGACTTTTCAAAAATTTTTACATATTTTTCTAAATTTTTCCATTTTTTGTATTTTTTCTAAATTTTTTATTTTTGGGTTTTCTTATTTTTCTATTTTTGGGTGTTTTTTCCTATATCTCTTATTTTTGGGGGGTTTTATTTAATTTTCATTTTTTTTATATTTTTCTTAATTTAGGACCCTTTAACCTATTCTAAAAATTTCGAAAAATAAAAAGAGAGTAAAAATAAGATGTCTACAAACTACAAGGGTTAATATTTAATAGTTCTTATGAAGTTTATAAGTAGTCTAAACTATATTTCTCAAATCTCTCTTAGCAATTTTAGCCTATCTTGGACATATCTCTAAATTATATCCTTGCGATTACGAGCTTATATAAAAAATTTTAAGGGTTTATAGTTCATAATATATCTTTAGGTACTTCCTTCTGATATTTTCTTTTAACTCCTAAGTTGCTTCCCTTTCAAATTGATTCAACCATTGCAATTTAACAAAGGTATGCTCTTGTTCCTTAACTCCTAGACCTTAGTGTCTACTATCTTGACTAGTTGTTCTTCAACTGACATGTCAGGTTGTAATTGTAAGGATTCCAAATCTATAATTTACACACGAGGCTCCTCTTCTTGCTTTGGGTTATACTTTTTATATTTCCTTAACATCAACACATACATTACGTTATGCACTCCTTCAAGTCTTGGAGGAAGTTATAACCTATAAGATACCTTTCTAACTCTCTCTATGATTATGAAGGGACTAACATATCTCGGGCTTAGCTTCCTTCTCAAACTTAATCGAACAATACCTATTGTTAGAGACACTTTTAGTAGTACCTTATCCCTTACTTGAAATTCTAAAGGGTGTTACTGCTTGTTAGCATAGCTCTTCTGTAACTTTGCGCAGCTTGTATTCTTTGCTTGATCAGTTTGACTTTGTCTACTGCTTCTTGTATAATATTCATTCATGTCAACTATCTTTCATCTACCTCATCCCAATGAATACATGACATATACTTTCGTCCATATAAGGCTTCATATGGGGTCATTTGAATTGTTGCTTGATAATTGTTATTGTAAATAAATTCTACTAATAGTAGGTGCCAATCATGATGGCCACCAAAATCAAGTGCACATGCCCTCAACAAGTCTTTTGAGATATGAATATTTCACTCCAATTGTCTATTGATCTGAGGATGAAAAGCGATGCTAAAATGTAGCTTTGTGCCCATCACCTTATGTAAGCTCCTCTAAAATTTATTAACAAACAAGGTATCTTTGTCAAAAGTGATAGACGCCAATACTCTAGGCAATCTCATGATCTCCTATACATATAACTTTGCAAGATATCTCTATCGAGCACTTGTTTTATATGGGGATGAATTAAGCAAACTTAGTCAACTAATCCAGAATTACCCACTATGTTGTATTTTGCTTGAGTCCTTAATAAGGCATGACAAAATCTATAGTTGCATGTTCACAATTCCATTCTAATGTTGGAATGGTTGAAACTCTTTAGCTTGTCTTTGCTGTTTAATTCAAAATAATTTGGCAAGTCTGGTACCTAGACAATTGCTCAGCTTTCTCTCTCTTCATATTATTCTACCATTGATGAGCTTTCAAATCCTTAAATATCTTTATGCTCCTAAGGTATACTGTGTATGTCGAGTAATGTGCTTCCTTAAGCGATTCATCCTATAACCTTGAATGTAGTGGAACACACAACCTACCATTAAATCTTAAAACTCTTTCAATATTAATTGTAAACTTGGGGCACTTTCCCTATTCCTACTTTGCTTTTGATCTCTTGTATAACCCAATCCTCTACTTAGGCAACTTTGATTTTGTCTAATATGGTAAGCTACACTTGAAGACTTGCCAATCTAGTGCTTACTTACTTAGTCAATGCTTCTAACTCAAGCTTGCACATCTTTTCAAGTAAAGATCATCATGAAGTGAACAAACTGGTTAGATTCACTTGTCTCTTTCTACTGAAGGCATCGACCACTACATTCGCCTTCCTTAAGTGCTATTGAATGCCATGGTCATAATCCTTTATCAACTCCAGTAGATGCTTTTACCTCATAATCAAATCCCTTTAAGTGAATAAGTACTCGAGGCTTTTATAATAAGTGAATACCTAGTGTTTCTCACTCACCAAACAATGAATCAACAGCTTTAATGTATGTATTACAACTGTCAATTCCAAGTTGTGAGTGAGGTAGTTCCTTTCATATGACTTTAGTTAACAGGTTGCATAAGCAATTACGTTCCCATCTTATATGAGAACATACCCTAAGCCTTAGATGGAAGCATCACTATATGTTAGAAATTCCTCTCAATTGCGAGGTAAAGCAAATATCGATGCTATCATAAGTCGGTCCTTTAGTTGTTGGAAGGTCTCTTTGCACCAATCACTCCATTCAAACTTAAACCCTTTTGTGTCGATTAGGTCAATGGGGTTGCTATCCTTGAAAAGCCTTCTAGAAACTTTCGGTTAATAACTTACTAGTCTCAAAAAGCTTCTATCTTTTAAAATTGTTATCAGTCTTGGCTAGTCTTACACTACCTTTATCTTGTCAAGCTCCATAGTTATACCATCCTTATTTACAACATACCATAAGGATGATACCTATTCAACTCAATCTTACCCAACTTTGTTACCAAAGCTACTATAGTAAGTTCTTAACATAGCTCATATGTAGGACATTGAGTCAATCTTATCACATTTATTTGATATCTAAATGGTTCTATACTTAGAGGCTTAAAAGAGACTACTGATATGATACGCGCCAAGGACTGACAAGGTTGGTTGTACCTTGATCAACTTCAAGGATATGACGTACTATGGAACTACCGAGGACTCATGGCTCAACTCAATACAATGCACGAGCTAGTCCAATAAGGGTATCACCACCTAACCTTGCTTAAGAGTTAGGATAAGAGTGGAGTAAGCAAACAAATAGGGATCAATGCTCATGAAAGGTGAGTATATTCAATAACTGGAGTATCTAATGTGGCCACATTTAGAATAGGCATTTATACTCAAAATTTTAAGGCAACAACTATAAATGGAAATTACTAAAAAGGGTAAAGTCCAAACTAAGTAATACATAAAGAATGGAAAGGAGCATAAAGAGAAAATCAAGAAAAGCATCCCCTTTGTATGGAAGATTCTGTCACATGATTGCCTGGACACGTAACTATTAGTAGGTAGGTGAATTTATGGTTGAAATAAACAAACTGTACTATCAAGCTGGTGACTGTAAGTAAAGGTGCTAAGTAGGACTAAGGGTTGTTTCAAGGTAAGTTTAGTCCAGACATGCTTAGAGCAATTCATATTCAGGTCAGCCAAACTAATGATAGAGCAAACTGAGTTGTTATCCAAGCATATCTCAAGTCAATAGTATGAGACTATTAATAAGTACAGTAGGGTTCAGCTTAGATAAGGTAATAAACTAGTGTATTGAGGCAAATCGAACTCCTTAAGTGTAAGTCGGCACAAAAGAACTCACTTAGCTATACTCTCAGGCCCTCGAGCTTGGGTTCGGGTCAAAGATCTAATTCTTTGAGTCCTATCATCCCCGTTGGTTTGATTAGGATTTGATATCAAATCTGATTGGTTTTCATTTAGTTCTTCCTCAAGTCAGTAAGGGTTAAGGTCAACAATATTAAAAACATCAAACGCTCCAAAGTCCTTTGACAATTCTAGTTGGTAAGCATTGTTGTTAATCTTCTAAAGGATCTTGAAGGGTCTATTAGCTCTAGTAGATAACTTGTTCTTCCTCTTATTAGGGAATCTCTCTTTGCTTAGGTGTAGCCATACTTGATCTTAGTGCTGACACTTGTTGGTCTTTCTTCCTTTACCTTTCTCTTTTAGCTTCCTGGTAGCTTGATCATTATGTTGGGTGACTTGTTGGTAAATCTAATGGAGGTATTGAGCTCTAGTTCTTGCTTTTGGATCTTCTTTGTTAGTAGGTAACATTAGGTAGTGATCGAGGGGTAGTTTGGGATTAAAACCATAGACGACCTTAAATGGGGCATGTTTAGTGGTGTTGTATGTTGTTTTATTATAAGTAAATTCTACTACAGGTAGGCAAAAGTCCTAATCAGTTAAGTTCTTTCCTATTACAGCTCAAAGTAGTGATTTTGGGGTATTGTTCATAACTTTTGTTAAGTCATCGATTTAAGGAATGATAAGAACTATTGAACATTAATTTGGTTCGCATCCGATGCCAAAGAGTTCTCTAGAAATGACTTAAGAACTTTAGGTCTCTGCTATCACAATACTCTTCAGCACTCCATGTAAGCAAACTATTTCTTGTGAAAACAAATTAGCAATAGTCAAAGCATCATTAGTTTTGGTGTAGGGCACAAAATGTGCCATTTTTCTAAACCTATCCACAATAGCCATTACAAAGTCTTTGCCTCGGGTAGTTTGGGGTAATCCAAGGATAAAATCCATACTCAGGTTAGCCCATGGTTTGGTCGGCATAGGTAAAGGCATCGCTTTCCTTTGCTCATCTAGGCTCTTGGCCTTCCTACAGGTAGCACATTCGTCAATCACATGATGCACATCTTGAATCGGCAAAAGTCCCAATTAGTTAAGTTCTTTCCTATTACAACTTAAAGTAGTGATTTTAGGGTACTGTTCAAAAATTTTGTTAAGTCATCGATTTAAGGAATGACAAGAAGTACTGAACATTAATTTGGTCAAGATGACTTAACAAAATTTGCCAAAGTGTATAAAGAGTCTTTTGTTATGTACGTCTTTCACTACTAGTTTCCTTAATTCAATAGGTCACCACACAATTTGCCACCTCGAAACAGATAACCATCTTTTACATGGTATTCATCCATCGTTCTCCCCTCTTCACAACATCTATATATCAAAATAAAGTATGAGTTATGTTGGTACTACTGTTTAATGCCGTTAAACCCTAACAATTTACTCTATAACTCAGTAAGAAGAACATGTCTTTTTGATAGATTATCGACAACTACATTATTCTTACCTTGCTTGCATTTAATGATGAAATTAAATCCTTCCAAAAATGTAATCCATTGAGCTTGGCATTTAGAAAGCTTCGCCTGGCTTTATAGCTGCCTAACGGATTCATGATTCGTATATATGAAAAATTCCTTTAGAAGAAGATAATGTTGTCATTCGCGAAGAGCTTTGATTAATGCTAGGAGTTCTTTGTCACATATAAAATATTTTAATTGTGCTCCTCTAAGCTTTTTACTATGATAAGCAATAGGTTAGCTTTCTTACATCAGTACAACTCTAATGCTGACACCTGATGTGTTGCATTCAAGCGCATATACTTTATCAAAGTCTACTAAAGCCAAGATTGGGGTAAAGGTCAATCTCTCTTTCACCTTGGCAAAACTCCTCTCTTCTTTCTCTCCTTGCTTGAGTTCTACATTCTTCTTTGTCAGCTTAGTCAAAAATGCTACTATAGTACTAAATCCTTGGTTAAGGCATCGGTAGAATAATGGCAATCCATGAAAACTCATCACCTTGGCACATGAGGTTAGGATCAGTCACTCAACAATGGCTCGAACCTTCACATCATCAATTGTCAATCCTCTTTCACTAACCATAACACCTAGGATGATCTCTTCTTTCTGATAGAAACAACATTTCTTCATGTTTCCAAATAATATCTCGGCTTGAAGGATATCAAAAACAGCTTAGAGGTTATCAATATTGTTGATAGTCAGTTTTTGCTCATTTAACATACTCGATCATTCGGCTACCAATATGCCGAATAGTCGAATCTCTCAGCATACCTCTAGATAGATGACACATGGCATTTCTGTAGAGTAGCATAAATCCATTCCTGGTTTGAATTCAAGTCCATGATGCGAATGGTTATCATAAGTATGGTTATATTACATAACCACCTACTATCCCTACATATTAAAAGAGATGTCAAATCAAGAAGCTTCCACATGTCTTAACAGTTACTTTGACAACTGCCTTAGATACTATAACAGATACTACAACCACCTATAAATATTGGAAAGAAACTCTGTAAGAGCTCTCGGATACCATTTACTCACATACTTTCTATACAAAGCCATCCTATTAACTTAGGTATCAGAGTGATTACACTGAACTGGCTTCAGTACCTACTTACTGGGCTACTCTTATAACCTCATCCAATGTAGTAAATTGTTGAAGTTCTGTGACATCTTAGATGTCGCCTTTCAATCTAATGAGAAATTTAAATGCTGTTCAAGCTATTGGTTCATTCACTTCACATTGAATTATGAGTATTTGGAACTCCTAAACATATTCATCAATAATTTGGCTTTCTTATCTTAGTTCTTGAAGCCAAGCAAAAGTTTCTTGCAAATAAGTATCCTATACAAATCTATTTTTAAGTATCCTCTTCATCTTAGGCCAAGTATTTACTTCCCTATATCCTTCTTGTCTTCTCATAATTTAGAAGTTCTTCAACCACATCGCAGCGTAACCTAAGAACTCTACAGCAGTAGTCCTCACTTTCTTATGGTCTTCATACTGATAATAGTAAAAAACACTCTCTAACTTCTCTTCCCAATCTAGATAGTCATCAGCATTTACAAAACCATTAAAGCTTGAAATTTGAAGCTTCACATGGTCAATAGCTCAGGGTGCTCAAGCTCGCTTCGCTTCCTCATTTTATTCTTCTTCTCCTTCTTCATTCAAATCACTTAAGTCAATTCTTCTCCTCACACATCCTCTACTCCTTTACCTCAATCTTGTCAAGTTGGGAAGTATTCTGCATAGCATCGACAAGTTAAAAGGCTAATGCATGAACAGCTTTAGTCAGATTAGCTATAAGGTTAACCATCTCATTAATTCGCTCATCTATTGTGGATAATACTACTATTAACATCTCTAATACTACTATTGACACTTTTTCACACAAAAGTTTAAGCTAACGGTTAATACAGCAACTACATCCATAGAACAACAAATCCAGTTGAACTTGCTTTGTTTTCATATGTTCGAAACAAGGCAAAATAAAGTATATAATAACAGCAAACTACTATGCCTTTTTACTTACTCAAACACTCACAATTAGCCTTTACACAACTACAACACTCTACCACAAACAAACATTATTTTACAAGAAAGCTTAAACATAACTTACCCAAATGAAGCTCTGTTCTAATACCAAGATGATATGATTTGCCCCAAGGAATGACAAGGCTAGTTGTAAGGGGTAGATCCAAGCTTGTGGAGAGCTTGAAAACAAGGATGGAAAGGGCATAAGAATAAGGAAACAAACAAGCAAACCTCAATTAGCTCCAAGGATATGATGCACTACAAAAATACCAAGAATGCACAACTCAACTTGATATGACACACGAGTTGGTTCAATGAGGATACTTGCCACCTAACCTTACTTAAGGGTTAAGATAAGACTAAAGTAAGGAAGCAAACAGGGAGCAATTCTCATGAAAGGGGAGTATATTCAATAACTAGAGTGTCTGATGTGACTACATCTACAATAGGTATTTATATTCAAAATTTTAGGGCAATAACTATATATGGAAATTACTAAAAAGGTTAAAGTTTGAAATAAGTAACATATAAAGAATGGAAAAGGGAATAAAGAGAAAATCAAGAAAAGCGTTTATTTTTTATGGAAGATTCTATCACATGATTGCTTGGACATGTGGCTATTGGTAGGTGAGTGAATTTCTAATTGAAATAGACAAATTGTATGGTTAGGTTAGTGACTGCCAAGTAGGACTAGGGATTCTTTCAAGGTGAGTTCAGTTCGGACATACTCAAAGTAGTTCATATTCAAGTCAACTAAACTAGTGATTGAGTAAACTAAGCTATTATCCAAGTGTATCTCAAGTTGGCAATCAAAGACTATTGATAAATATGGGAAGGTAAAGCTCAAACAAGGCAGTAGATTGGTGGATCAAGGTAGCTCGAACTCCTTAGGTGTAGGTTAGCAGAAAAGAATTTACTCAACCATACTCTCCAACCCTTAAGCTTAGGCATAGGTTAGAGGTCCAGTTCTCTAATTGCTATTAGAGCACCATGTTACGACGATCAATTGTGGCACGACACTTTTATAGCTACTCCATACCCAATATGATATCAAAATTCAATAACTCTAACATTAGGAGGCCAACTAGCAAGATTCTTCCTTCAATCTCTAACTCAACAATTCTACAATCCTAGTTTAAAATCGATCTACTTCCCAGTAGTGAATTTATAGACAGCTTAGAATTTAGGTTTGAAACATACATACCACATGGATTTATACAGGATTCAGCTATATAGGAATAAGATGCGTTAGTATCAAATAACGCATAAATGCTATGGGAGTGGACAAAGGGCATATTTACCATAGTATCTATGTCTAAAATAGCCTCTTGGTGCTGCAAGCCAAATATTCTAGATGGAGCTCTCTAACGAGGTCCTATAAGCTAAGGTCGTATGGTTAGGAGAATTATAGGGGTTATAGTAGTTGGTGCCCCCCAACGTAGTCTAATTCACTACCTCTCTATCCTTATAATCAGTGATTCTATGATCCCTTATAACCATATTCAAAATAGATACCTTGGTGAAGTATAGTAATTTCCCTATAGTACTTACTTAGATGTCCTATCTTACTAAAAAGGAAACAAGCCCTAAGTATCCATATTACAAGCTCTCACTTCATGTGGTCTAAAACACTCTGAGCATGTCATAGTTGGTATTGGTGCTCCAACTTGGGTAGCTAATGGCATCACTATGGGTCTAGGCTGTATTGCAACTGGCTTATCACAACAATCTCAAATCATAACCCTAAGAGTAGGTCTTTTAAATCCATTTGGTTAAGGCATAACACAACTTAGTAATATCCTCTTTCTTAGGGTTATCCTAGCCTTGTGGTTCAATTGATCTCGTTTCCTCTTCAATAGCTATTCAAAACATTTAGTTTTACCTACTACTTTAAAATAAATAGCTGGTTGAAACCCTGCCACTCACTCTTGCACTTTGGGCTCAAGCCTATGGATAAAGCAACTAATCTGTAATTACCCATCAAACATAGCTACCTCTAGTAGGAAACATACTAAACAATCTAAGTCAACCTCATACTTAGTCCTTGACCATGTGCCCTACTGAAGGTTTTGGTAAGCTAACTACATTCACTCTTAAATGCTCTTGGGAATAAAGTGGTCGAAGAATAAGTACTTAAATCTATCCTGATTCGACTGTCTTAAGTTTGGTATTATGCATGGAGCACGACCCTACCATTTGGAGGCATCCCAACTTAACGTAATAATTGCATGATCTATCTTTTTCTCATTAGGTACTTCAACAATAGCGACTCCCTTTTTAATCTCCCTAATCTAGTCCTTTGTAACCATAACATTACCTAGATTAGGATTAAAGTCCCTAGAAACCTTAAGGAAATGAACCATACCTAACTGCATGGCAGCTTATCCCTCTTGTTGCTACACTTCAGCATTAGCCTATAGCATCTACATATTTCACTATATATGTTGCTACTACTGAGCCATAATTCCCATCCTAACATTTATAATGTCTAGCATATGAGCAACAATAGCATTATCTTGTACAAAACCTTGATTTAGATTTTGCTAGGGTTTTGCTTAACTTGGCATAAGAATTCGTTGATATTGCTTGGGCTATCCTTGCTCTAGTGCTAGGGTGTTTAGATTATATTGGTTCTGCATAAGAATAGGCAAAGGAATCAAGTTAGGGTTTTTAGCCCCCTCTCCTTGAGGTTGAGAAGAAGTATTGGAAGCCACTCCACCACTCTAAGCATACTATAAAAGGAAAGAACAAGGATATAAGGACAAGGTATAGACTAGGAAATAGGAATGTAAGAAGAAGTAACTAAACAAAAAGAGGTAGATAAGAATAGATAAGGGTAAAGATGAACTATTAAACATCGACAATTCTATTTTTAGATTCAAACTTAGCCTTTATTTACCCATGCCTCACATTTCCTACCATTCTACAAATAATTAGCCTTATACTATAGGATTCTTCAACCTAAGCTCTAATACCAATAAAAGTAGTAATCCCTCAAAACTTGGGATGCCATAACCTTACTACATATAATCTTAGAAGTCGATACACTAAGGCATCTAGGAACTTACCACTTGTTTGTAATCCTCAAATACTTGTACAACTTCTAAACTCACATTAAAAAATCTCAACAATTAGTAAATTAAGAGTGGTAAGATTTACCACTCATCATCTCCATTTGCAAAATAACCAGTTAATTTCCTATTCATCCAATAAATAAAACTAACAATTCTTAACCAAATCTCAAAAATCCAACCAAACACAAGTAATGGGGATAACAGGTGACTCCACCCATAAGTCAACAAAAATAAATAACATAATTGAAAACCTCTAGAGACTAGCCTTAGCAACAATTCATCTTATCTGTCACCTAAGCATAGCCCTACCTATCATCAAAATAGCAATAACCATCATCTTGATCATAAAAATAGTATTCATAGCTAACCCCATCAAAATAATCAAAACTTTTAGACATAAGCTATACTTACAACTAAAAAACAAGAGTTCCATAAGGATGAGCTATGCCTTATATAGAAAACAAAATATACATGTACATGGTGTATACTAACATAATCACATGCATAATATTAATAGCTAATCCAGCAAGAACAATTTATTATCCTTGATTATTAACCGATAACCACCATAATTTCAGTGTCTTAATACTTGTGATAACTCATGACCTTTAGATAAGTAAATATATAGATACTATATAAGTAGTAGTGTTGCTCTTACCCATTACCCTAGTAACCCTTCATAGAATATAGCTAAGTTGTCTTAATATGAAACTTCCACAAAGGGCAAATCGTATATGATCACCAAGTGCCTCTCCAATTGAATTTGACCTTTCCAAAGGGAAGTTGAAGCTAAGCACAAGTAGCACAAAATTTATTAAGTCTATGCTTAAATTAAGTCTTGTTAAACAAGTACAACAAGCAAACATGTATGTCATACCTAACTCAAGTGGCTTGTCACAAACTGGAATTATCTCTTTACAACCTAGTAAATAAGATTAAACACTAACTTAGCCTTTAAACTTAACCATAAACATTCTTACATATTCATAATAACCTAACTCTTCACTTATAGCATAGACCGCTACAAGTAATAAGAATTACTTGGGGAAAGAGATTATTTGAAGATCTGTTTCAATGCCAAAAATTGATGAATAATGCATTGGACATATTTAGGAAACAAAAATAAGTTATAAAAGTCTAAGAAGAATGGGTTAAAAACCCACTCTACACAATAGCATGCTAGTGAACTAGATGATAGAGTAACTAGCATCCAAATACCATAAGAAACTCACATTTCGTAAGTTCTAAGGAGCTAGCATTTGGATGCCAACGAAAATCTACAGTTTTTTGCATATTGCAATTCGCGTTCCCTTCTACATATGAACCTAACTCCAATCCTAAAAGCGATTCGCCACCTAAAACACTTTTTCTTCACCAAAACTCCTTCGTGAACAATCTAATCCCTCCTTAAAAAATCATTACACAATCATCCTCAACCCTTTTTCACTAGGTTTAACCTAATACTTACAATTCTCCCAACAACGAATTGAAATAAGGTGTTTAAGGATTAATTACTTGGTTTCTTGATGAGATAACACCTAAAACCCAAATCACCATCCCTTAAATGTTCCAAAACACAAATCCCTTAGGGTTTTTCATCCCTCTTTGAAGAAAAATGAATTTCCTAAAGTTACGAATAGAATACTTACTAGAAGATGTTGTGTTCTTGTGCTTTATGCTATCTCTTATGATTACTAATAACTAAGTATCACTGATTGAAATTTCAAATTTGGTTTTTGAAGGGGGCTTGATTGTTCTCTACTAGAAGAAGTGTTAGGAAGAGGAGGTAAGGGAGAGTTAGGAGGGTTTTCAGTAACGTATAATGAAAGGAAGGCTAATGAGAGGTTTCAAACCTTCTAAAACACCATATTGCCCCCAACAACATCAATAAATTACAAGCCATGCCAACCTTTAATGTCTTTTATTATTTTTTGTCTTTAAACTCTTGCTATGATTAGTTATGTTGAATGAGAAGATATTTGGAATCAAATAACTCATGATGTTAAATGACAAGTTGGTTATAGGTTTTGCTTTATCCTTAACTTGGTATGACATAATGAGTTGTCCTTTAGGAAACAAATGTGTCAAAAAAGTTTTAAGTAAATGCTTGGAAGGCAAAGGAAAAAATACCATAGTAGGAGAATTTTCAATCGAATCCATACTTTAGCAACTAAAGTTTTAACACTTAAAATGAGGGCATTTGTGATAGTTCTTTGATTATGCTTGAAATTTCTAATGTGATCATAAAAATGAGTCAAAGTGATACCATGAGGTTGGATTTTGGAAAGTGAAATGTTGAAATAATAACATAGTTATAAAGTTAACTATAGAAATAATGGTCACTAAATATTAGAATCCCATGATTTGAGCTTCAATAATTAAGAATTTTTTAGAGATGAATTATTCTCATAATAAAATTTATAAATAACATGAAATAATATTCAAGAATCATGTATAAACACTAACTATATTCAACATATAGATATATATATATAACTTAAGAAAAACCCTAAATATATGTTATAATCAAAATAAGCTAAAAAGAAAGATAAATAATAAAATGAACTCAAGGATGCTATAATAAGTTAATGAGGGGCATGGTAATCAGATGGAAAGAAAGAATGGGTGGTTAGATTAAGATTAGACACCTAATGACATAGTGAAATTAGGAAAATATGAAACTTAAACACATGTATGCACCAAATTTTTCCTCTATTAGCCTAGCTCTTGTTTAAGCATCAAACTACCCCTCATTTAGTTCTTTAGATAATAGTGGTCTTTGAAAAATTAAGGTTTGCTCCAAAGAGTTATAAGGAATTTAGTAAAAAATTAGGAAAGTTTAGGTGAAATTCTAGCCTCATAAGGTTTGTAGAACACGAGGTAACTTAGTAATGAACCACTACCACCTCATGATAAAGCTACCCATGTTGGAGTCTCCAACGCACTTAAGACACCAGATGGTGGTCAAAAATTGCAGCACTAATAAGTGCTCCATTTTACTTCGATTTTCATTTAATTCTTAGAAATACAAAATTATGTTAGAAAATTGTAGGAAAACAAAAGGGAATTATTTCTACTATGTTATTTGGAGAGTAATGATCATATTAATGGATCATAAGGATCTTACTTGATCATCTATATAACATGCTTACTTGCAACTAATACATTGACTGTATATCTTACTTATCCAGCTCAATTTATACTTATTAACTTATCTGACTTTCTTGACTCAATCTTTTCTAGATTATATGCAAACGTGTACATAATCACACAAGTATTATATGCATAAAAGAAAGATAGTATTGTAATCAAATAAATAAAATGAAAATCCATTAATAGAAAAAAAAGGGTATTGCATAAACCTCTCCTATCAAGGATTTTAAGCAAACTCTCTACATTAAGCACTCTGTAGCCTAAGTAAATAGCTTGCTTCATAGTAATATTAATTCTGTTAACAAGGGGTTATTTGTTGTTGTACTGTTCATGCTTATAATTAGGTATTTATGCACATATAATTTATATGCTTATGGTAGCTAACCCTATTTGCTTAGTGTGAATTGCTTGTGCATATTATTACAACAATATGAAATGATTATACTATTTAACCACCCTTTTAACATGACTAAAAGTCCTATTTACCTCAATAATCAGTACATGCATTGCACTATTACACTATTGCATGACTCCTACCAAAACCATCCATATAATGAGGAAACATGATGGTTTCCTTCGAATCTATCTTGTAGAACTAAGTAATGACAAAGGAGGAGTTTTGAAAAAGATTAGCCTAAACTTAGAAGGATTCTTACAATGTTCTTTATTATAAAGAACAACTAAACACTTAAATCTCTACACACAAATAACTTATCAAAATAAGGATCCATAAACTTAATTTTAGGAATAGCAATTAATTACTGCTATAATTCTACCTCGAATCAGTACTAAAGATATCAATCATAATATAAGGACCGTTAATGAAGGGAAGCTTGGCATTAGCAACTAACGTGAGCAATAAGAATTCTAGATAAATTGAAACCAATGCTTTACAACATTTTGAAGTACACTTTTTGTAGTACATGGAGACTTAAGTAATTTTTCTTAGCTATTGATAAAGCATAAGGTTAGAAAATATAGAATGTTGGAATCTATCTTTTTGAGGATGTGTTAAGCCATAAACAAATTTATGTGGCCCCATCATGAGAAGTTTCAATGAAATCAACAAAAATCATAGTTAAAAAGGGTAAAATATCTAAGGTTAATGGTATATAATGATGAAATGTTGTTTATAGAAGTGTATTGTTGTCCTAAAGGTACTATTACTTATAACATATTAATATGCCTCAAGGTTATACACATGAGGGTATCTAATATCACGCACACATGCATACACAACATGCTCAATGGAATGGAATAGAAGTAGGTGTTAGGTTTTAACAATATCTATGAGCTATCTAATGGATATTATGCACCAACAAATCCTCAATGGTCTGAACTAACACTTGATATTACGCATGGACACTTGCTCAGGGGCTCTTACCACTACTCTTGTTAAAGGAGTAGGTAATAGTAAATGTACTAAAAAGAAAACTCTCAAGAATATTCAAAGTTCATATTCTATGTCGAACATGATTGATTTTAGTGACTATAGAGAAGAGGCCTTATATAATCCAGCCACTAAGGTTTGTATATGTGAGAAATTACAAAAAGGTAAAACATACAAAAGAACAATAATACATAACCAAGGACATATTTAGAAGGAGTGAAATAGAGAAAAGATTAAAAAGAATAATGTTAGAGAATCGTCCCTATTGATAAGGCTTTTTCGTTAAGTAAGCCTTAGCTTATTCCAATGGACCCAAGACTTAAGCTTGAGTCTAATAACTTATTCCAAGCGTAATGAGATCACCATCTACTATAAATAGAGAGTTAAACCCCTAGGTAAGGGGATTCCAATTCTCATTTTACTCTTCCTTTTGATATAACTTGACAGTTTATTCTCATGATAAGAGGCTGACTTAAGCATCAAAGTGGCTGCATTAGAGCACCCTTCGAGATCCTTCATAGCCATGTTCTGTTTTGCAGGTACTTACATACTAAATCAAGAAATGACTGTCAACAATTGAAACTATCTGTAGGAAGCGATAACTTTTGAATGGATTTCTAAAATTGTAGAACTATTGGTACTTTAAGGTTTCCAATTTTTCTAAATCTCCTAATGATTTTTTGGTTTTGATTTCTTCTACATACTTAGTCAAACTTGTTCATGGCTTGTTGAAGGACTACATTTTCCCAGATTTTTCTTGTTCTTACTTTAGATATGGACCGAATCAATGTATTTGATAGGTGGATCTATATAATTCCACATGTGGTTGTATCTTACATGATTTTCGAATAACACCTGAAGGAAGCTAAATGGATTTGGCATGGTAATCTTCCTTTTTCTAAAATGTAACCACCATATTGCACTCATTTTTAGAATAGACATGTCATGCCCTAAAGTGATGAAATCATAATAGTCCCGTTACATGAACTATCCTAAGATAAAAGATGGCCTCACAGTTGCTACTGTAGACCTAGTCCACACTAGGTGTATTAAACTCAACCACTTTGAAGCATCTAATTCGATACTTATTTAATATCGACCTATAGAATGATCTTTTGAAATAACACCTAAAAACGAATTTCTAGTTTGTCTTTACAGAAAAGTAGTTGTAAAACCCATAGGTAATAGTTACTTAATATACAAACTAGAAGATTGAAAACTATTAAGTCACTTGAGAAGACTCGAGTAGTTTTCTAAATAGTTAAAGAAAGTCAATGATAAGAGCAAAAGAAAATCTAGCCAAATCTTCTTAATCCTCGCTTCTCGATCCTATTTACTAAGATTCTAGCCCTTCTGGTTATTGATCTAGTAATCCCCTACTAGACTTACAAAATACATGATAGGGGAATAAGTGACAACTTACTCATTAAATAGGATAGAGATAAAAGTATGTATGTGAGATAGAGCAACCAAGGTTTTCAAGAAGTTTTAATGAGATGTAATGCATGTTCAAGCAAATGTTATTACACGATATTGTTAAATCTATTGTGAGATTAAAAAAATTGTGCCCATTCTAATATGGGCTAAAGAGTTTAACGTCTTATGTGTAAATCGAAACTAAACCAAGGCTTTTATAATGGAGAACACCCTTCACTCGAAACCACCTTCAAACCATTACCTCCAACCTTGTCGTGACCTCCTATCCTGTCACTTAGTTCTATTAAAGGTGAAGAAATAACCATTTCTACTGTCCTCGTCTTAGGGGTCCATATTTAGCCTGAGAATTCTAGCCATTACCCCTAGTGGGTTGCGATGTATGTCAAGTTAAGTAACTAAGCTGAGTTTAAGTTAAATCATTTTTAGGGTAATCAAGTAATTTCAAACCAATCAATGAAGGAATAAGCATAAATCAACAATACATGAAGTTTAGCAATCCATAGCAGCAAAACAATATCCAAACACATACATCGCACACACATAGTCAACTAACTAACAATCACAAATAAATACATACTAAAGCCTCTAAGTATTTTGTAATAATACTTTAAAGTGTGGTAAAGCACTGATCCCACTTACTTAGAATTCGGTTGCTCACTAAACTTGGTTATTGAACTTATCCTCTGTAAATATCCCTTCAACACCATATGAGCTAAATTTTGAGTTAGGTCACCCCTAGAGTTCTTAAATAGGAAAGGTTTTGAGTTATCTCCTAAGCCATATCGGAGTTTAAGTTTTAACAAGATTAACCTCTGAATCATCATCTAAATCTAATAAGTACCTAAGATTTCCCATGGATTACCCTTTGAGGTAACTTTTAAGTGCTTGCATTCATGTATTTTCATTCCAAGCACCCTTTAAGTCACCTTCAAAACCAACCATATAGTCTTCTCAATTTTAGATCTTTTGGCAGGATACCTTCAAAGCTATCTTTTAAGCCCAGCCAACTTCAAATTTCTTAATAGTTTACCCTCTAACTTAGTCTCTAAATGTCTCCTAACTATCCTCCTTTTGAAAATTCCTCTAATTTTGCTTATGAATAAATATTTAATAAGTGATTCATTCAACGAAATTCTCTGAGTTATCTTCTACCTTCATTCAATATCCTTGTAGTCAATTCATTTGTTCATTTTCCTCCAACTTTAGTTAGGAATAACTAAAGTAACGCTTCAACTAACACTCTTCAACTTCATTAATTCTCAAATTCCTCATGTAACACATCATCATTCACCAATTTCTCAAGTTTATACACCACTAAACTACACATTTAAGGGCATATTGTTGATTTCCTATACTCCTTCCTACAAAACTCAATTCAATAGCTCCAATATATAATAGATACTCCATTCATCACCCAAACTCATAATCCAAGTGTGGTCCTTAGAAAAATACACAAATTTTTTCAAAAAACATCATTTTAATCACAATTTAAGGCTAAAAAATTCATAAAAATTTTAGAAAATAGTTTTGTGAAAAAAAAATTTTCATTATATTTTAATATAAGTATAGGAAAGTTAATATAAAAATTGCAAAGTCAAAACTACGTCATTATACCTATTTATTTTATTATCGAAAATTGCTCGATTTTATCAATTTCTTAAGGACGTATGTTATAAATACCCAATTTGTACAAGATAGTATTTTTCCTATATTCTATACATGAAAATATGTAAGAATAAATTTTTGCATAATTTTTCGAGCATTTTTAATATTTTTCCTAATTAATCAAATCTCGAACTAAATTGAACCCTCACTGAAAAATGGAGCTCCAACCACCACTAGCAGCCATCTCCTTGTCAGAATGCCTAGACGCTGGGAGTGGCTTCTAGTGATAGTGGCGGTTGGACTTCAACAACTTCTTAGGTTTACAAACACTCCTAAGCTTAGATTGCATATCGATTTTGTAATATTTCCCTTAAAACACCAAAATCCAACTCTAATTTTCTCAAATCCATCCTTGCATGTACAAATTGTGGAGAATGTTTCTTGGATTTTTCAAAGCTTGAAAGTTGTCAAAATGAATTTTACTTTTTGTCTTCAAGAAATTTGGCTTTATATACACTCTTAATTGCATGTTTAAGCTTTCTAATCCACTAACACATGGTACATGTCTAAGGTAACCTTAATATAGCTGGTCCATACCATTTTAAAATTTTTTATTAATTTTTATGATTTTCTTTGGCTTAATTTAGCTTAAAATATGATTATTCGAGTATTTTAATTAAATACAGATACTTGTTTATGCATAAGAATTATACATATGTATTTATATATATTCTACATATTATTTTATATCATATAATAATTTTATTACATATAAAATTTAGTTATAAGAATTTACAAATTAATAGAACCTATTTTACGTAATTATGAAAAATTTTACGTAATATAGTAAAATTGTACTATTTTAACTATATTATTATTATTTTATTATATTTTTAATATCCAAGTTTATAGAATCTTGTGCACTTATGTCTTGAGCTCACTCCTAAAATTTTAGATTATTAGGGTTAATTTTGCTGATAGCTCAAATCATCCACTCAAAATTATTAGGTGAAAATTTGGATTTCACGGGACGCCGGGTAAAGGGGAAATGGGCACGGTAGTATTCCTTTCCGAGGTGTGAATGGCATTTTATAGCACGGTCTGGAGCGCTGGTTAATGGTAATCATGAAAGAGAAAAGGAAAGATGGAAGATCCTTATTCAAATGCTTCGGAATGATGATCAGAGGAGATGTTTAAGACTATACGTACAGCAAGGAATCAGATCCTGACTAGAGGACCAACTTTTATAATCCAAAGAATCATATCCTCTTGTTTTTTCTTCTCTTAAGTTGGTTAGACAATTGCAAGGTCAATAAGGAAATCCCTTTCGAGACTGAAGTTCCTGCATATTGTCAAATAGAAAATCCTTTTGCAGATGAAGCATCGACTACACCCAAAAAAACAAAAAAACAAAAAAAACAGAGAGAGAGAGAAATGTGGGGGGCGGTTATATTCTCCAACTCCATCCGTACGTCCCCTGAAATGTTGGAAGAACTCACACCTACGAATGGCAGCTGAAGTCCCCATCTCCTACCAATCCGGGCACATCTGACCTCTACTGGAATACTCCTTAAAGACGCGCCTGTATTGTCCATGGTCGATTTCTTCGTGGACGAACACTCAAAGAATGGCAAATGACTTGAGTTTCTTTTTCCAATTAACATTTGTAGCCGATCCAAGCTCCACAAAATAGCCGAGCAATTTCTCCACATAGCTAACTCCGAGCTATATTCTTCGTTTGTGCCGAGCTATTTAGTGCAAATTACAGAATGATTCGAGAACTTCTACTCCAATGTCGACTTAAGCTCAGAGGCAGCGAATGCCGAACCATTAGAAAACAAACTTGAAGACAACAGCAAGTACCGACCTGAACTGAGCATTCCCGCAACTGCCGAGCTTATTTTCAAATTCAAAGTTGATTGTCTATGATGGACATAACCAAGACCGAGCAGTTATCATCAAGATGCTCGTGGTCGAGCTTTCTCCGATTAATTCCATGAGAAGGATTCGTATCGTAATTTCAGCTAAATAGAAGTACAGAGCATCCCATTTCCTAAAAGACGAGCTTGTTTCTATCACTCGGGCTATCGTAATTTCACTAACGTTAGCGACCGAGTTGCACAACTAATAACTCAGAGCTGCTCACTAACATAGCCCGAGTTGTCTATTATGCGCCTAATTCAGCTATTTTTTACTTGACCGATCAAAAGCTGCACAAGTTAAAGCATTATTCTACAAGTGGTCTCTCTGGACAAAGGCTTTGCTGCTGTATTTTTCTATGCTAGAAAAATATGCTGGACCAGGCAGACTAGAAGAAAAATCAAATAACTAAGGTGGCTCAAGGAATCAGGTTGCATATGTTATTTCCTTTCAGGAATGATTGGATCCTCTAGTCATGAAAGATAAGTTTCCTCGTGACCAACTCTCCATAAGCCCCTTGTTCCGGACAGTTGATGATTTGGCCCTAATTAGCAGTAGGCAAGCTATATCAAATTTTTTACAAGGATGGGGATCAAAAGTAGAATAGCCTCATCAAATCATAGAAAAGGATTCAGCTGTTCATTTTAGCTCCCAATCAACACCAACTTGCAAAACAAAGGAAATCCAAGCTCCGGCCCAAGCTGTTGAGTAGCTGCAGCGAGAAGACATGTCTAAGCCAAGATCGAGCTCTTTTTGATCGAGCTCCAACTGACTTAATGTATCAGTTATAAATTCCAAGGATGAGCGACAGAGAACCATGTGACTAAGCTCCCTTGTAATCAAGCTAACTGAAGTGAAGCAAATGAATTTTACTCAACACGAGCAACTAACCGAAATAATGCTCTATACAAAGCTAATAGGAGTGGAATTATTCCGGGCTCCTGGCACTTTACTCCATTGTCGACCTTAGTTGCCCAACCGAGTAGCGAATTTGAGCTCCTCTCTTTTCTCGGAGCATAACTCAACAACATCTGCCGCTCGTAAGAAGGTTCAAAACAAAGAAGAAATGGTAAATCTAGCCCGAAACTAAGAGAAGAAGGAGAGGAGTTTCATTTTGACTAAACTAAAATCCTATCAAATTATTACCGAGTACATCTTTATAGTCGCTAAAACCAAGCTACATTTGATAGTATCCGAGCTCCATGATAGCAGAAATTTGCAGTTACACAAACCGAGCTACAAGAAGAGTTAATCCGATCTGAGCCACCTAGGCCATTGTGTACCGACCTGAGATGTTCATTGCATTACAGCCAAACAGGTGAGAGTGAGCCATAACTCATTGCATTTTAGCAGGAGCTGAATAGAGGCAGCAAACACAACTCAACTTGCGTGAGCAAATCATGAGCTCATCCATCATGATTGAAAAGATCGGGATAGCCAACTAAAAGACTAGTGCAGGACACAAACATCAAGAAATAACTGCAAGTTAAAATAAAAAGAAGCATGGAGGCCCCAAATGTCCAATAGCAAATATGAGCACACACTAAGAATAGCAGCAGCTTGATGTTCAACTGAAGATCCCAGTCCTAGCCTACTTCAAGCAGCTCTTTCATGCCCAAAATAGAAGTGGTAAGATCTAAGCTGTCCATTACTGAGCCCAATTGTTGTATACACAACGATAGGGATCAACGGCCGATTACTTACTCCTAAGCTTGAGGACTTGCCAAACTAAGTCCACCAAGCTATCCTAAGAGAGTTAACTCTTGAAGAGTAGCAACTCAATTGACCCAACTTGCTGAGCGCATGTACCTCTAATACAGTTGAGCAACAATTGAGTCAACCTACTGAGTTCGACCTACCGAGCCCAAGCTTCCATGTTCCTATTTCCCTAGACGCATGTTCTCATGCTTCTACCATGCCTAGCTGCCGACCTGACATCAAGTGAGTCGAGTCCACTTAGCATCCATTATCCATTTGGGATCATAGAGTCAAGAGACCAACATGAGTCCCCTCGCTAACATTCATATTGTCCTTTACAAAGGATAACTCCATTTTGTGTAGATTACTTATTTGTCCTTGTATATTATGTATTCTTCCTTTTTTTTTTTAGTAAGAATCTTGTTCATAATTGTAACGACCTAGGTGATAGGGATGAAAGACCAATTATTCGCTCTTGAGCTCGAAGACTCGCCCTTATGGTTCACCGAGCTATCTAAGGAGAGTTGAACTCTAAAGAATGATGCATTCTCCATTTCGACCTGTCAAATTACTCTAATCTCCATCTCATTAAAGAGACTGCTAAGATGCCCAACCTATTGTCAAGCTGACCCTTCACAACACATCAGTCTAAAGTCAAGCACTGAACCTGCTTACTACTAACCCGATACATTGCCGAGGTTAAATTGACTAGATCTCAAGCTGACCAGATAATAACCATCCATTGGACTAGTCCTTGCTCAATCCAGAACATCTAAGCTGCTAAGCATCCAACCTTTGACTTTATTTTGCTCAAAACTTGTTCTTCTCAGCAAACAACATCATTGTGACCACAAAATGGACAATTTACATAAGCCCCATTTTCTAACATCTATACTATCCTTTTGTAACCGAATATTTTTTTTTTTCAATTTACAACTTTACCCTAGCAATCTATTCCCTTTCCTTTTCTAGTAGTAATCCTTTTTGTAAATTATATATACCTAGGACTTTCCCCAATTATGCTACATAAATTCTTGTAAAATGTAATGGTCGCAACAATTTTTTTTCAAATAGTGATATTGAACTTCAAACATTTTACCCTTCCTTCTTCTTGAGCTTATGTTTTCTTGAAGAGGACCAAGACCTTGAAGAGCTCTTATCTAGACCATTGAACATAAACTAGTAGCAAACAACCTCGCATTATACTTATACATCATATCAAGTATAGTTCAAACTCATATGAGGTGTTGGTGAGTCATATCTATCATCGGTGCACAAGGACCCCCTGTTCAACCTTCGACTTCCTTTTATCCTTTAGGGCATCTCATGGCTTGAACCTACCCTATTTTGGCTCGTGTGATATCGACAACCATATGTCATCCTTCCCAACAATTTGTATCATCTTAGTATTAAAGTTTAGATACATTCAAACAAGTCTCTATTACTTTATACTCTAAGCAAATTAAGGAAACTGTTTGTTGTTGTTGTAGGTGTTTGAATAGCATTTAGTGTTAAAGAAATATAGTGCTCTATTTTCCCCTATTTCTTGTTTACAAAACAGCGTGTGAATGTTCGATTGGTTCATTGTGTACTGGTTACAATAGCTATTGGTGTGTTAAGTGTTATTTTGTTATTGTTGTTCATGGAAAGAGTTTTGAGTTATGTTTTAGCTAGTTATCTTTTGTAATAGACAACAATGTCCGATTCTAATGTTCAAGAAACCTTAAGTAACTAAGAAAATGGTGCTCGAAATGGCCAAGGTCAATAAGGATTTTTCACACCCTAGTCTATAGATGACTGACTGGACAGACTTACTAACCTAGTGGCTAGTTTAGTGGCTGCCATTAACAAAGATAGACAATGAGCCAAAATTGATCCCTATGAAGGATGAGCTAATGAACAGCTTGAGAGAAGCAACGGCTAATATAGCCAAGCTAATGCCCCGATTCAACTAGTTGGAGGAGTAGATAGAGTTACTAGATGTAGACTAGTGTTATATGAGATTGAAGAAGAGGATGAAGAAGTAAGTGATTAAGCGGAAGAGTATCATGAACCAAAGGAGAAGAACGTCCAAGCACTTAGAGTGGAAGGGCTAAAGATGTATGTCCCTAGTTTTTTTGGGAGTAGTGATGCTGAGGACTACTTGTATTGGGTAGATAAGATTGAGAAATAGTTTGAATGTCACGAGGTACCCAATAATGCTAAGGTCAGACTTGTTGTTTTGGAGTTTACTAGCTATGTCATCCTATGGTGAAAGAATCTATAAGCCACCCATAAAAGAGAAGGAGAATGTCAAGTTAGGAATTGGGATGAAATGAAACAAGTCATTAGAAGAAGATTTTTCCTAAACTCTTATTTGTAGGATACGTTTAAGAGTTTACAGGAGTTGAGGCAAGGAGGATCGAATGTTGATGCATATGTGAAGGAATTGCAGATGTCAATGATCTGATGCGAAGTTGTTAAACCTGAAGACTAAACTGTATCTCAATTCATCAGTAGGATGAAGTATGAGATTGGAGGTATTCTAGAAATGATGGATATTAGTTCACTTGATGAGGCTATCTGAGCTACCTAGAGAATCAAGAAACACTGAGCAGGAAGATTTGAGCTCCTGTTAGTTAACCTACCATTAGCTGACCTATTCTGAGTAAACTTATGCAATTAGACCTAAGTAAAGTTGCTAAGGTTAAACCTGCTCAAACTACCCAACTTAAGGAGAAAGAGATCTCAAGGAAGTTCGAGAAAGGCTAGAGCTCAAGAAGAAAGACAAGTGAGATCAAGTGCTTCAAGTGTTAAGGGTTTGGATACATGGTTGCTCAATGTCTGATCAAATGAACCATGGTGATCCAAGGAGAAACATTGACCATTGAGGTAGATAGTATTGATGAGGAGGTCGCAAAGCTGAAAAAGACCAAATAAATCGAGCTGTTCGAGGAGGAGGAGATTATTTATAGCGAGGAAGGTAATTTTATTCCCATAACCATGGTATTGAAGACAAGCATGTACAAGAATTGATAGAGGAAACATTGAGATCATTACGTAGGACGAGATAAGACATATGATGTGAAGCAAATTTGTACCCCGAGATCATCACGATATACTGTATAAGAGAAAACCCACCTATGAAGCTAACCTCTCGAAAATGTAAGATCAACTAAAGGAAATTAAAAGATGGCTTAAAGTGTTCAAGGAGGAAATAAGACAATAGAGGAATACTAAGTTAAAGAGTATTGAAGGAGAATTTAAGGTGGTGGAGGTTGCTGGAGAAGCAAATAGTAAAGGGGAAGAAGACCAAGTCAAATTGAAGTTAAACCCCCATATTCCCGATGTGCTCTCATTATCAACTACCTAAACTGATGAGCATGACCCTAGATAGGAGGAGAAGGAATTAAGTTGTAAGGAAGTAGAAGGGGAGAAGGCTACCAAGTATGAACTTGTAAGACCAACATTTAAAGCACATATAGCATTAATGATTCTTGAGCTAAAAGAGAAGTTGGGGATTTTACATGTTCAAACTCCCTGGGTTCATCATATGATGTTTAAGCCAAAAGTTGTGTTAATCCCCTTGATTGATAGTTGCCGAGGCTACTTGTACAGAGTTGATTAGATATACGATGAAAGGAAGGAAGGATACTTAGAGAGGAGTTTAGTTAATCGAGCTCATCACAAGTAGAAGGAATCAAGAATGATGCCAGCATTGATCATAGACCTGAACTATCTCTATATCACTCTCTCTAGGTTTTTCAGGTTAGTATTTGATCCCAGTGGGATTTGAAGCCACCAATTACCAAGTTTCGGGTCGAAACTTCTCTAAGGAAGAGGGAATGATAGGATTCAGGGTACCAACCTAACCTGACTACCAAAGCTGAGCTCTTCTACTTACTGACTCATTCCGCCTATCGAGCCTAATGATACTATTTCTCACAGAACGAGTTCCGAGAAGCAGAAGACCTGATCCTCACCCATGCTTGACCAATTATTTACTTAGCTTCACATATGTTGATATGTCAAGATATCACGTTTCTAAGAACTATCCACTCAGCAAGACACAGGGAGACTAGTGCCGACTAACTTATGTTTCTAAGAGTTGGATCCACTCAACAAGGCATGGAGAGACTTATGCCAACTAACTTTAGAACTTAGCAATTATAGGTCATCCTCTCTAGTGTCTTAGCTAAGCAATGTGAAGCTACTTCCAAGATACACTGAATGACCGTGTAACGACTTCCCTGTAAAACACATAGTTTTGTGTTTTTGTACATGCTTGTCTTTATTTTATTCATGGGCCTAATTCTTTAGGGTTTAAGACCTTGTACATTAGTTATAGTTTTGCCACTAAGGTTTAGGATGTGTTATAAATAGCAACATTTGTAACAATACGAATATAGAACAGAGAACATTAATGAAAAACCCCCTTTTGAGTCTTTTCTCTTAGAAAACTCTCTCCTACTAGCTCTTATCAATCCCTTTAGCAAAGATTATGGCAGGCAACCCTATCACTCGAACCAGTGTATCACATCTGGTAAGTCTTAGGCTGTATAGAATCTAATTGGTGTGTCATATTCAGTTAGGTAGCTCACGGATTTGCTAAAACCCTCACTAAACCCACTCTATTTTCATTCATTTAGCAAAATCGGACCTACCCCAATGGCTAGCCTTATCTATCCTTGGCGAGGCCCGTATCAAGTCCTATGCTAAAGGACAAGCAGCAAGAGAATTTGTTCTACATTAGCTGTAAGGTGAATAGGCCGTTATGTGCATCGATTGTTGATAATGGCAACTATACCAATGTAGCATCTGCATTCATGGTCTAGCAATTAAAGTTGCCAACTAAGCCCTACCTTAAGCCTTATAAACTACATTAGCTTAATGATAAGGGAGCCCTATAAGTTAATAAGCTACTAATTGTGTTGATCAGTATTAAAAACTATCAAGATGAAATGCTCTATGAGGTGTTACCCATGAGTGTGTCTCATTGACTAAAATGTAGTATATGATGGATAAAAGAACACATGTTCTATAGAGCACAAAGGCAGGAAGGCAAAGTTAAGCCCAATGACTATTGAGTAAGTTAAACATATGTAGACTCAATTGAGTTAAGTTTTGAAGAATGAGACTTTAGTAATGACCTAAGTTGAGTTGAAAAGAGAGATGAAGCTCGAAGAGCTGACCTATTTGCTGGTCAGAAGGTTACTTAAGATGAGAGGATCAGAGGAAGAAACCGCTACTACCGAGGTGAAGTCCTTACTTGATGAGTTTACCAACCTATTCCCAAGTAAACTACTAAAAGGTCTCTCTCACATTCGAAGCATTGAACATGTGAGAGACTTGTAGCTAGGATCCACTTTACCAAATAAGCCTATTGATAAGCTAAACCCTGAATAAGCTGTCAAGTTGCAATGTTAGGCAAATGAGTTGATTAAGAGAGGGTATGTATGAGAGTCCCTAAGCCCATGTGCCATACTAGCTCTATTGGTGCCAAGAAGGATGGGACATGGAGTGATAGGGATCACAAACCTATTACGCACTCTCGAGCTCAAGGATTCGCTCATATGGTTCATTGAGTTCTCTAAGGGGAGCTTAACTTTAAAGAGCAAAGCATTCTCTAGTCCATCCAGCCGAGTTACTCTACTCTCTACCTCATCCAAGAGACTACTAAGGTGACCAACCTATTACCGAATCGACCCTTCCATAATACATCTATCTAAGGGCAAGTACCAAATCATCATATTGCCGACCCAATTCATTACCGAGGACAAGTTAAACTCGATCGTGAGCCAACCAACCGAGGCCGACCTGATAATGGACCACCTCTTAAACCAAACCTTCCTCAATCCAGAACATTGAGCCGCTGACCAAACTTAATCTACTCAAAACCTACTATGCTCGACAAACAACATCATTAGGACCATAAAATGGACAGTTGACACGTACCTTATTTCTGACATCCGTACTATCCTTTTGTAACCAACTATTCTTTTTTTTTTTTACAATTATACCCTTGTAAATTATTCCTTTTCCTTTTCTAGTAGGAATCTTTTTGTAATTTACACTAACATAGGACTTACCCTAATTAAGTTAATATAGATACATGTAAGTTGCAATAGCCACAACAATGAATGACATTGATATTTAGACAGATTTTATCTCTGTAAGCTAAGTGTTTTCCTTGTTTTCGTTTACTCTTATCTAATCCATCATAAGCATGGATTAGTAGCAAGTGCCTTCTAGCCACACTTGTGTGTAATATCAAGTATAACCTGAGCTCATATGAGGTGTTAATGCATCATATCTACTATCACTGTATGAGAACCCCTACTTAAACCTTCAACTACCATCTTTGTTTTAGCCTATCTCACTATTTAGACCCACCTCTTAGTTTGCGTGATACTAGGCTTCATGTGTTCATCCACAGATACTCATATAATCTTAGTATCAAAGCTTGGCTATGTTCAAGCAAATCTTTATTACTTATACTTTAACTGGTTTTCTACTATTGTAAGTGACTTAGAATTTGTTTGTTGTTGATGTAAGTGTTTGAAGTGTTTAGAGTTAAAGAAACTTCGTACTCTGTTTTCCCCTCTTTCTTGCTCGCAAAACAAAGTATGTACATTTTGCTTAGTTTATTGTATGTTTGGTTATAATAGCTACAATGTTGTGTTGTTTTGTTGTTGTTCGAAGAGAGAGAAATTTTGGGTTGTATTATAGCTATTAGTATACAACAAAGTTCGATTCTAATGTTCAAGGAACCCTATGAAACCAAGAAAGCGGTACTTAAAGTAGCTAAGGTCAATAAGGAAGCTTCATACCCTAATTAACAAGTGACCGACTAGATAGACTCACTGACTTAGTGGCTAGTCTGGTGACTGCCATAAATGAAGATAAATAGTGAGCCAGAAATGGTCTATATAGAGGATGAGTCAATGAATAGCCCGAGAGAGACAATGGTCAGTATGGTTGAGCTAATGCCTTGGTTCAACCACCTTGAGTTGAAGGAGGAGGTAGAGTTGTTGGACGCAAACTAACATGAGGAGATATCAAAGAGGAGGATGAGGAAGTAAGTGACAAAGCGGAAGAGTATTATGAGCCTAAGGAGAGCAATGCCTAAACTCCTAGAGTGGAAGGGTTAAAGATGCATATCCCTAGTTGTTCTCAAAATGGTAATGTAGATGACTCCTTGGATTAGGTAGATAAGATCAAAAAGCAATTTAAATGCCATAAGGTACCTGATAATTCTAAGGTCAGACTTGTTATGCTAGAGTTTACTAACTATGTTGCCCTATGGTAGAAGAATCTACAAGCTACCCACCAAAGAGAAGGTAAGCAAGAAATTAAGAGTTGAGATGAGATGAAAAGAGTCATGAGAAGAAGGTTTGTCCTAAGTTATTATTTACAAGATGCATTCATGAGATTACAAGAGCTTAGGTAAGGTGGATTTAGTGTAGATGTGTATGTGAAGGAATTCCAGATATTGATGATTTGTTGTGAAGTTGTTGAGCTTGAAAACCGAACTGAGTCTAGATTCATTAGTAGGTTAAGGTATGAGATTGGAGATATCCTCAAAACGATGGATATTAGTTCCTTTGATGAAGCTATTCAAGCTGCCTAGAGAATAAAGAGGCATTAAGCAAGTTTTGAGCAAACCTGTGTGATTAGAACCAATTAAAGTTGCCAAGACCCAACTTGCCTAAGTTATTTAAGTGGAGTAAAAGGAGATCCCAAGGAGGTTTAGGAAAGGCCAAAGCTTAGGAAGAAAGATGAGTGAGATAAAGTGTTTCAGGTATCAAGGGTTTGGACACACAGCTACTCAGTATCCAAATAGAAGAACCATAGTGATCTAGGGAGAAGCCCTAATCATTGACATAGATAGCACTGATGAGAAAGTAGAAGAGCTGAGAGAGACCGAAGAGACTAAACTTTTCGAGGAGGAGGAAGTCATCTATAGTAAGGAAGGTAACTTTATGCTTGTCACCTTGGTATTGAGGAGAACAATATGTGGGTTATGTACATAAGGACGAACAATAAGAGAATCAGTTCCACATTGGCTGCAAGGTAAATGGGTCATTGTATGTATTGATTGTTGATAGTGGTTACAACACTAATGTAGCATCCACCTTCATGGTCTAGCAATTGAAGTAGCAAACCTAACCCCACCACAAGCCATACAAACTTCCAAGTGATAAAGGAGCCCTGCAAGTGAACAAACAAGTGATTGTGCCGATCAATATTGGAAACTATTGAGAGAAAGTGCTTTTTGATGTGTTACCCATAAGTGTGTCCCATATCCTACTTAGACAATCCTAGATGTTTGATTAAACTATGCTGGAAGGAAGAATACATGTTCCCTGGAGAACAAGGGTAGGAAGGTAAAGTTGAGCCTTATGACTGCAGAATAAGTTAAAAGCATATAGACTCAATTAAGATGAGTTTTGAAGAAAGAGGCTTTGGTGATGACCCAAGACGAGCTGAAGAGAGACATAGAGCTTAAAGAGCTGACCTATCTACTAGTTAGAAGGTTACTTGAGATGAGGGGATTCGAAGGAGAGTTACGACCTACTAATGTGAAAACCTTGTTAGAAGAGTTTGTTGACCTATTCCTAGGAGAGCTGCTTAAAGATCTACCTCCCCTTCGAGGTATTGAAAATACAATTGACTTGTAGCTAAGAGCCACACTACCGAACAAGCTTGCCTATAAGTTGAACCCTAAACAGACTATAAAGCTGCAAAAGCAAGTGGATGAACTATTGAAGAAATGGTATGTATGAAAGTCCTTAAGCCCATGTATAGTGCCAGCCCTATTAACACCAAAGAAATATAGGACATGGAGCATGTATGTAGATAGTTGAGTAATCAAGCACATTACCATTAAGTATAGGTAACCTATACCAAAGCTCAGTGATATGCTAGATGTGTTAAATGGAGCAAGAGTAGTCTCTAAGATTGATCTCAAATCAGGATATCATCAGATCCGAATGCGAGAGGGAGATGAATGGAAGACTGCATTTAAGAGTCGTCGTAAATTGTATGGATGGCTTATGATGCCATGTGGACTGTCAAATGTACCGAGTATGTTCATGTGATTGATGAACCATGAGCTTGAAGAGCTAATAAGAAAATTTGTGGTAGTGTATCTCAATAATATCCTAATCTATAGTCCTCATTTGGAGACTCACCAAGAGCATCTCCAAGTAGTCTTTTTGAAACTCTAAGCTAAAAAGCTCTATGCTAATATGAAGAAATGTGACTTCTATCGACCTAAAGTGATCTTCTTAGGGTTTGTTATGAGTAATGGTGGTATCCGAGTTGATGATGAAAAGATAAGAGTGATTATTAAATGACTTATGCCAACCTATTCAATCGACGTGCAAAGCTTCCATGGCTTAACATCATTCTATTACTGATTTATAAGAAATTTTAGTACAATTGTAGACCTACTCACTAAGCTGTCAAAAAAGAATGTTGAGTTCAGGTGGGGAGAGAAAGAGAAAAGGATTTTTAAAGAAGTAAAATAAAAGCTTAATACTAACCATATCTTAGCTTTGCAAAGCTTTAATAATATTCAAAGTAAAGTATGATGCGTCTGAACTAGGCATAGGTGTTGTGCTGATGTAGGAGGGTCGACTTATTGCTTACTTCAGTGAAAGGCTTTGAGGAGTCACACTCAATTAGTTCATCTATGACAAGAAGTTTTACTCGTTAATTTGAGCCTTGACTATGTGGCAACATTATTTGCTACCCAAAGAATTTATGACCTATACTGATCATAAATCTTTAAGATATATGAAGAGCCAGCCCAAGTTGTCTTAAAGACAAGCTAAGTGGGTTGAGTTTATAAAGGGATTTTCTTATGTCATGAAGTATAAGAACAAAAAGAATAATGTAATGGCCGATGCCGTCTTGAGCCGACATTCCCTCTAGACCAAATTACATATACGATTGTTAGGATTTTCTCTGATTAAGGCTTTGTATGCTAGGGATCCATATTTTGGTCCAATCTATGCTCAATGCAAAGAAGGCCAAACACTTGATGACCATCACAAAGAAGATAAATACCTATTTAGGAAGAGAAGATTGTGTATCCTAACTTGTTCCATGAGAGAACTACTAGTGCACGAAGCGTATGGTGGAGGATTGTCTAGATACTTTAGCAAGCACCAAACTCATAAGGTACTAACCTTAAGATTCTTTTAGCCAAAAATAATGAGGGATGTCCAATCTATGTTGGAAAGGTATATTACCTATAGAAGAGCAAAGAGCCAAGATGAGCAAGGACATTATTTACCATTTCCAATCTTGACCAAACAATGGTATGAGCTGAACATGAACTTTATGTTAAGGTTACCAAGGATGTCTTGAGGGAAGGACTCCATCATGGTGGTCGTAGACCGATTTAGCAAGTAGCACACTTCATGCCCTTTTCTAAGATTAATGATGCTTCGACTATCTCTTTTCTTTTCTTGCAAGTGGTCATCAAACTTCATGGAGTGCCTAAGACCATTATTTCAAAATGAGACCCTAAGTTCATGAGCTACTTCTGGAGAACATTATGGAGATGAATGGGAACCAAACTAATGTACAGCATCTCCTATCATCCACAAATGGACAAACAAACCAAGGTTGCTAATAAGGCAATGAGAACTTTATTCTAGGTTATTGATAGTTAGAACATGATTGATTGGGATCTATGCCTAGTAATAATTGAGTTCCCCTAGAATAAGACCACCCATAGCAAGATTGCCCGCAATGTCGTAAGCATGTCACCATTTGAGGTTACCTATGGGTTCAATGTTGAGCTCCCATTAGACCAGGTACGCCTTTAAAGCCAAGACAATGATCAATTAGTTATAGAAAGATTCAAGCCCATTAAAGTAATTAACCAGAAGGTCATAGAACACCTAAGTCAACCTGCTACCAAGCTTAAGAGATAAGGTTAACGACGAAAGAGTAGGGAATTTTAGCTAGGTGATTTAGTTTGGATCCACCTCAATAAGGAATGATTCCCAAGTTCAAGGAAGAGCAAGTTATCTCCCACGATCGATAGACCATTGAAAGTGCTTAAAAAGATTAATCCTAATGCCTATAGGATTAAACTACCTGAAGAGTATGGAGTCTCAAACTCCTTTATCATTGCCAACCTCCACTTGTATACCCCTAAAGACAAGCAACATGGAGCTGACCTAGATTTGATCCCAAATCTCAAATAGCTTAAAGATGATGATAGGGATCATGGACCTATCACATACTCCTGAGCTCAAAGAATTGCTCATATGGTTCGTTGAGCTATCCGAGGGGAGCTTAACTTCGAAGAGCAATGCATTCTTCAATTCGACTAGCTAAGTTACTGTACTCTCTACCTCATCCAAGAGACTACTAAGGTAACCAACCTATTGCTAAGTGGACCCCTCCATAATACATCTATTTAAGGCTAAGTACTGAACTAGCATACTACCGGCCTAATACATTGTTGAGGCTAAGCTAACCCTAATTGTGAGTTGACCAATCGAGGCTGACCTAATAATGGACCACCTCCTAAACCTACCCTTCCTCAGTTTGGAACATCCAAGCTACTAAGCTGCCAACCCGACCTGATTTACTTAAAACTTGCTATGCTCAATGAACAACATCATTAAGACCATAGAATGGGTAGCTAACATGTGCCCTATGTTTGACATCCATACTGTCCTTTTGTAGTTACAACTCGACCCTTGTAAATTACTCATTTTCCTTTTCTAGTAGTAATCTTTTTTGTAATTTACACTAACGCAAGACTTACCCTAGTTAGGTTATACAAATATAAGTAAGTTATAACAACCACATTAGTGAATGACATTGATATTCAGACATGTTTTCTCTTCATGAGCTAAGTGTTTTCCTTGCTCTTGTTTACTCTCATCTGATCCATCATAAGTATGGATTAGTGGCAAGTGCCATCCAACCACACTTATGTGTAATATCAAGTACAATTTGAGCTCATGTGAGGTGTTGGTGTGTCATATCTACCATCGATGCACAAGAACCCCTACTTAAACCTTCGATTACCATTTATCTTTCAAGGCATCTCACAATTCAGACCTACGCCTTGGTTTATGTGATATTGGTCTTCATATGTTCATCTACATCGACTCATATCATTGAAGATATGTGTAGATATCCAAGCAATCAATCGTACTACCATCAAGTACAAATACCATATGCCAAGGCTTGATGACATGCTCGATGAATTAAATGGAGAGCAAGAGTATTCTTTAAGATTAATCTCAAATCTAGATGCCACCATATTTGAATTTGGGAAGGAGATGAGTAGAAAACCACATCTAAGACCCGCAATGGATTATATGAATGGCTTATAATGCCTTTCAGACTATTAAATACACCAAGCACATTCATGAGACTAATGAACCATGTGCTCAAAGAATTAATAAGGAAATTCATGGTGGTATATTTCAATGATATTCTTGTCTATAGTCTCGATTTGGAGACTCACTGTGAGCGCCTTTGAGTCGTTTTCTCAAAAATCTGAATGAAGAAGCTTTCTACCAATTTGAAGAAATGTGACTTCTGTTGACTTAAGGAATCTTTCTATGATTTGTTGTGAGTGGTGGTAGTATAGGAGTTGATGATGTGAAGGTAAGAGTAATTACCGAATGGCCTGTATAGACTTACTTAGCTAATGTATGAAGGTTCCTTTGCTTGGCATCATTTTCTTACCAATTTTACTCAACCAACGTGCGAAGCTTCCTTTACCTGGCATCATTTTATCACCAATTTATAAGGAATTTTAGTACTATTGTGGCCCCACTAACTAAGCTATCAAAGAAAAATATTAAGTTCAGCTGAAAGAATAGAAGAGTTTTAAAAAGGTAAAGGAGAAGCTGACTACAGCACCTATCTTAGCTCAACTGAGCTTTGACAAAGTATTTGAAGTAGAGTGTGATGCATCCAAACTAAACATAGGAGCCATGCTAATGTAGGAAGGCCAACTTATTGCCTACTTTAGTGAAAAGCTTAGAGGAGATACACTCAACTACTCTGTATATGATAAGGAGTTCTACTCCTTAATTCAAGCTCTAATTGTCTAGCAACATTACCTATTACTCAAAGAATTCGTTATCTACACTAATTATGAATCTTTGAGATATTTAAAGAGCTAACCAAAGTTGTCTCAAAGACAAGCCAATTGGGTAGAATTCATGGAGGGATTTTCTTAGGTCATAAAGTATAAGAACGACAAGAACAATGTAGTAACTAATGCCCTATCAAGATGACATTCCTTCTTGGCAAAGCTATAAACCAAGTTAGTTGGTTTCTCTATGATTAAGGATTTGTATGCTGAGGATCTACATTTTGGTCCGATCTATGCTAGATGTGAAAAAGGTCGAATACTTGATGACTATCACAAGGAAGATGGATACTTATTCAAAAAGAGAAGATTATGTATCCTAACCTATTCTATGTGAGAATTGTTGGTGTATAAGGTTGGAGGATTAACTGAACATTTTAGCAAGTACTGAACTCATGAGGTACTATCCTTTACATTCGTTTAGCCATGGATGATGAGATATGTCCATGCCATACCAAAAAGATATGCTACTTATAGAAGGGCAAATAGCTAAACCGAGTAAGGGCTATATTTATCTTTGCCAATCCTGACCAAACCATGGTCCAAGCTAAGTATGGACTTTATGTTAGGATTGCTAAGGATGTTCCAAAGGAAGGACTCTATCATGGTAGTCATAAACCAATTCAGTAAAGTGGTACACTTTGTGCCCTGTTCTAAAACTAACGATGCTTTAGTTATCTCTTTTCTTTTCTTACAAGAGATCATCAAGCTCTATGGAGTGCTTGGGACCATTGTTTCAAACCAAGACCCCAAATTCATGGACTACTTCTAGAGAACTTTATGGAAGCAAATGTGAAGCAAACTGGTGTTCAGCACAACCTGTCATCCATAGACAAATGAATAGACCAAAGCTGTTAATAAGACAATGGGAACTCTACTCCAAGTTGCTATTAGTTAGAACATGACTAATTAGGATCAATGCTTACCTATAATTGAGTTCACTTACAATAAGACTACCTGTAGTGCCACAAGCATGTCACCACTTAAGATCCCCTATGGATTCAACCCTAAGCTTCCACTAGATTAGGTACCCCTTCCAAGCAAAATGAAGATCAACCAGCTATAGAGAGATCTAAGGCCATTAAAGCCATGCACTAAAAGGTCATACAATAATCAAGCAAAGCTACCACCAAGCTCAAAAGGCGAGGTAAAGGATAAAATAATAAAGAATTTTAGCCTGGTGATTTGGTCTGGATTTACCTAAGTAAAGATTGTTTTCTAAGTTTGAGGAAGAGCAAGTTATCTCTTAGAGCCAATGGACCATTTATAGTTCTTGGAAAAATTAATCCTAATGCCTATGAGATTGAATTACCCAAAGACTATGGGGTCTCAAACTCTTTTAACATCACTAACCTCTATCTGTATGTCCCTAAAGATAAGCAACAATCAGTTGAGCAAGATTTGATCCCAAATCTCAAATAGCCTAAGGAGATGATAGGGATCATGTACCAATCACTCGCTCTTGAGCTCGAGGACTTACCATTATGGTTCGCCGAGCTATCCAAATAGAGTTGAACTCTCAAGAATAATGCATTCTCTAGTCTAACCTACCGAATTACTCTGCTCTCCATCTTATTAAAGAGACTTCCAAGGTGCCTAACCTATTGTCGAGCTGACCCCTTCATAACACACCAATCTAAGATCAAGCATTAAACTTGCCTACTGCCAACCTGATACATCGCTAAGGCAAAACTACCCCAATCCTAAGCCAACCAGATAATGGCCATCCATTAGACAATCCTTCCTCATCTAGAACATTCGAGCTGACAAGCCACCAAGCATCCGACCTCTAACTTGATTTGCTAAAAACTTATTCTACTCAACAAATAGTATCATTAGCACCATAGAATGAACAGTTAACACGTACCCTATTTTCTAACATCCATACTATCCTTTTATAACCGAATATTCTTTTGTCTATTTACAACTTTACCCTTGTAATCTCTTCCCTTTTCCTTTTCTAATAGTAATCCTTTTTGTAAATTACATATATCTAAGACTTGTCTTAATTAGCCATATAAATACTTATAAAATCTAATGGCTACAACAATTTTTATCCAAATAATGATATTGAACTTTAGACATTTTACCCTTCTTTCTTCTTAAGCTTATGTTTTTTTTATGAGGACCAAGACCTTGAAAATCTCTTATCTAGGCCATTAAGCATAGACTAGTGGCAAGTAACCCTATGTTATACTTATGTATCATATTTAGTGTTCAAGCTCATGTGAGGCGTTGGTGAGTCATATCTACCATTAGTGCACGAGAACCCCCTGCTCAACCTTCAACTTCCTTTTATCCTTCAGGCTATCTCGTGATTCAAACCTACCTTTTTTGGCTTACATGATAATTGTAACCATTTGTCATGCTTCCCAATGATCCATATCACTAGTAATTGCCCTAATTTAGCCATATAAGTATTATAGTGTGTAATAGCACATCATCAATGAACATCAACTTTTCAAACATTTTTCCCATCTAAAGCTAAGTGTTTGCTTACTTTGATCTATTCTTATCAATGCATTTAGCAAAGATTGTATTGAGTAACCCATCTAACTTAGACTAGTGCATCACATCTAGCAAGTTAGCTTATTCGTGTATAGTTCTACAGTATGTCATATCCATGGGACTAGTACTCAATTCTGCTAAACCAACTGTTGCCTTTTATTCTTTGAACCATCTTGTGGTTTAGACCCATCTTGGTTTGTGTAATACTGGTTCATCATATGTACCCATTCTTACTAACCTATAAAATCTTGGTATCAAAGCTTGGCTACATTCGAGTAAGTTTTTAGTACTCTATGCTTTGAGTGACTTGTTGTAGTGTGTTGTGTGAAATTAGCAGGTTGAAGTTTGAGAAGTGTTGAAGAAGCTATGTCTCATTGTAGTAAGTGTTGGAGAAGCGTTCTGTGTTAAAGAAATCTAGTGCTTTGTTTTCCTTTACTTTATGTTTACAAGACAGAGTATGTATGTTTAGTTGATTTATTGTTGTGCTGGTTATCATTGTTGTCATTGCAGTAGTAGTTGGTGTGTAAGTATTATGTTGATTGACAATGTTAGATTCAAGTGTTTAAGGAACCCTAGGAAACTAGGAGAGTGGTGCTCGTATTGGCCATGGTCAATAAGGGAGTTTCATGCCCTAATCTACAGATGAAAGATTAGAGAGGCTTACCGACCTTATGACTAGCATGGTGATACGAGGCAAGCATACCCATCAATTTATAATAAAGTGGATTGTAAGTTCGAATGTTCTTTAAACAAATTCAATTCAAGAACTTAATTCTTTAAACTAAAATTTGTAGTAGCTAATCAATTTAATATCAAGAATTAAACAAGAAAGCAAACTATGAAAGATTAACTTCATGAATCAACATCGTACCCAGATCTTGATTCTCTAGATCTACATATGCAACTTTCTTAAAAATAATCTAATTAAAGATAAAATAATCTAATTAAATATTTAATTTCTTCTTGACCAAGAGAACTCTCTTTTAAAGTTAATAACTTTCTAAAGCTTATTAACCCTAATCTCTAAATTACCTAATAGAATCTCTTCCCCAAAACATAATCCAAGATCTCATTAACCATGCAACAAATTCTCTTAAAAATATAATATTAAAGATAATAATATACTTCTAGAAATGTCTTACAATTTATCTCTAACATTACATAAACTTTCATCGATTATACTAGACCTAATTATACAAGAAATCTCTTGATCTACTCTCATAATATCAAATTTAAATTAATAACCTACAGAATTATTAACCTAAACATTTAAGAACACATAATTGATTCAAAAGAAAATAAAGATTTTTATTAAATCTAAATAAAATCAATCATCACATGCAAGATCTAGGTTCACAAGACCTACCTAGATATTACAAATCTACTCTCTACACATCGTAAAATAGCAAATTAAAATCAAGGAATAAAAAAGAGTAGAAGAAAAAATCATGAAAATCCACAAAGGTTGAATCTTGAGTCTTCACTTTGCCTTGCTTGATTGGACTTTCTTGGCTTGAAAAACTCTTAAAAAATTCATGCTAAAAGTTTATTCTCTATAAAACCCTAACAAAATCTTATATATGAAGTGAATACAAAAAATATGTTGGCTAGAAAAAACATGACCATGATCATATCTTTTGGACATGTCATTAGCTATGACAGTTGAAAACAAGCTCCAAATTTACCTAGAAATGACACAGTCATTTCATTCGGTTGTGTTGATTTTCAAACATTTATAACTTGCTCATTTTAACTCCAAATCGTATGAAATTTGTTTCTATCTTCTCATTTTCTAGTGTAAATCATTTTAAAACCTAGAAAATAAAATTTTACTCAATTAAGTATCATTATCTAAAAATACACATAAATTTCAAAGGGAAAACGATGAAAAATCACCAATTAAAGTATAACTAATTTAGAACTCATCAAACTTCCCTACACTTAAGAATTTGCTTATCCTCAAGCAAATAAAAAAAAGAAAAATCAGGATAAGAATACTTAAATTAAAAACAATCACTACCTAGGAAACCAGTCAAAAATTACACTTAATCTAGAAAGATTCAACTTGTAACCTCAATCAATTTTCTTTAATCAACTTCCTTAACTCCTTATACTTAATCCTTTTCTCAATGTTGAAGAAACATAAAGTCCTAGAGTTTATAAGCTAATCCATGTAAATTAAAGTTGAATTAGAACATTTAATTAACTTAAGATTAAATTTAACATCTCACCAACCAAAGAAGGGTCATAAAAATTTTAACCTACTTAACTAAAATGTATATAACCATCTCTTCAATCTTGCTAAGTTGCATAATTCAAAGTAAACACATGCCATATCCACTCATCCTTTGATCATCCCTTTAGTTCATGCTTTCGCTGGAAGGTTTCAAACTTGTTAAATTAAGCACATTAATTAAGGATGATTATGTTGGTAATGGGAAAGGATCTCACTGTTCTGATGGACCAAGACTGATTCATACCAACTTCACCCTTATATTGGTAGCAAGAAAGAACCTTGCTCTTTTGTGAGACTAAAGCCAATTCATACCAACTTATTCTTCTAATGGACCAAGGCAATCGAATTCAACCTTGCTCTTCTAACAGACCAAGGCAAATCCTTACCAATTTTGCCTTTTTCTTATTGATTATTCATTCATTTATATCACTTTCTACCTCTAACTATTTTAAGTTTTCAATGGTTTCTTAAAAGACAATTTTCATTTGTTTGTTTACTGAGGATTATAAGGCTCTAAAAATTTTTAAGAGGAAAGTATACATCAAAATAAGCTTTGAAAATACTCATGATTAACCCTTAACTAGTGATGTTGTTCTAATCCTCAACTAAATAATCCTTAACTTCACTCCATAAAGATTTCACTTATCCACTCTAGCATTGTATGACTTAATCATTAAAGATCAAGTATTCGAATTACATGCACTTCAACTCATTGGAAGTTATCAATTTCCAAGTAATTGCAAGTTACTAAAAAAATAAAATCGAGTTAAATGCAAAAAATTTGTCTCTTACATAACAAAAGTTTGGAAAAATTTCTATATCTCCTTCCCCATACTTAAAATTGTACATTGTCCCCAACGTATGAATTAAGTCACATATAAAAATATATCAATCAAAATAATCATAAGTAAGACTATAAAAGTGGCCTCGTAGGAAGAAAAACTAATACTCCCTTGAAAATTTGAGTAACACAATTCATAAATGCAAGAAGTCTAAACTTTAAAGTAAGCCAAATCAAATGTAGTCTCCAACATGAGCTTTAAAGTTCCAAGACATCAACTACACAATCCTCCTAATTGAAGGCATAATCCATAACTCGATACTCATCCTCTTCACACTCTTCATCCTCCTCATCATCATTGACATCTTCAGTCGAACTCTCCTCCTAAGCTCCTTCCTCTTAACTTGTAATTTAACTCTTGGTACCATGTTTCTCTACAAAAGGAAACAAGATTCAAGTCAAATTTTCAATACACCAGAGCTTCCATACACTTAGAATAAAGAAATAGACAAAAAAATTATGACTAAGTGTGAAAAATAAACGCTATAACTCATTGAGGAATGTTGTCAAACACATGGTATGCATGCAAAATGTAGTTGTATTCTTGAGAAATTCTTCATGCAATCCTCACAACTATTGTTATAAAAGAGATTCCAAGCATACTTAAACTCCTAATTCCTTAATGGCATAAATCAATAACACTGATATGTTTAATTAAGCACTAAAGCCCTACATGCTATAATGAAGAATAAGGCATATAGAGTAATGAAATTCAATATGTCAACTTAATTATGCCAAAATCATATGCCCATAGTAATGTACTGCAAATGATACGATTATGTCACAACTCTATGTCTTTCAAAATCTAATTATAGCGCCTAAGTCAAGAACACAATCATGATCTTCATGTACACTACCCATCTCTCAAAATAAAAGTCATGAACACATTCTAAAAATTACCAACATGCAAAAGCTTCAAATTCTAATTACTCTATCATGGATAAGAGTCTAATCCAAGTAAATTTTGAAAAAATAAATAAATAAATAAAGACAAAGAGAGATCAAGAACTTACTCGGATTCTTGAAATAGCACAAATAGTAGAGATCTTTGAATTGGTGTGAGTTTGTGTGTTCTTGTATGTGTTTATGGGCATGAGAGAAAGTGCAAGAGAGGAAGGGTATCATGCATGCGTGAGGGTGAGTGTGTTTTACTATGTGTTTGTATGTGAGTGAAAGACCAGATGAGAAGATTTTTAATACTAGATACGATATGACTTGAGACATGATTATATCTTTCAATCATGTAACTTTCTAAAATGCACCTGGTTACATCACTTAGGAACAATATGGTCAGGACATGACCATATCTTGTGACCATGTACTCATCTCATTTAGATCCATCACCTAAAATTGATAAGTCCAAGACACGACCATATCTTTAGACTGTATAGTACACCATTTTGGGTTTTTTTTTTCCTTTTAAATTTTTATTATTTTTATTTTAATTTATATATACCTAGCCCAAATGCATAAATTCAAAAATAAAAGAAACTTAAAGAAACAAAAGTAATATACTAAAAAAATGAATTAAAGAAATCTAATGAAAAAATTAAACTAAAAAGAAAAACTTATTATGATGTACTTATCAATTTTAAAATTTTCTTTAGCTTCTAGCACACTGCCCTAGAAACCTTACAAGGGATGTTGTCCCCTTGACCCTTACCCACTAACCTGCTAACAAGACCACCGTATGCATAGCATAACATAAAAGCAAATTTAACCTTAAAATGAAAATAACAGTGTTAAAGTGCAAAAATAACCTACCGGCTAAAAATAAAAAAAAAATAAATAAACAATGTGGGTTGCCTCCTAAGAGCACTATATTTATCATTGATAGCTTGACGGAATGCATGGATTACTTACCTTCATCTAAGTGAAGATGGATCTCCATCCTTACCCCACTTCTGAACCCCCCAAAAAAGGCTAAACTTTCCTTTTTTCCATTATTATAGCAAATTCTCTTGTCTAGTTGCATAACTTCTACCATGTTCCTTCTTATTGTGCCACTCATCAAACTCTTGTTGCTCGAGTCCTTTCTTTTTATCTACTTTTCACTTGGATGGGGTGGTTGTCAGTAGCTTTGAGTTCCTCACTACAAAAGTATGTTCTAAATGATCTTCTGAGTGTTTTTGCTCTAAGACTGGTGGTTTTACTTTGGGAGGCTCTAACTTTCCTTCCTTTGGTCTAGAAAATGGTTTGATCCCTATCTTCACTACATTAGGTTCATTAGCTCCCAACAGAGCTACAGCTTCTGATTGATTGAGGGTTTTCACCATTTATCCATCTCCCATTTCAAAGCAATCGTTTATAGGTTCTTTGACAAGTGTTTCCTACACACATTCAATGACAATAGCATTAGAAGTATCACCATCATAGCTTGTGTCCTCCAAGTCAAGAGATTTATGCATTGAATCTGAATTTTGGAAAACAATTTCCTTATCTCCAACCCTTAAGATGAGCTTACATTCACTAACATCAAACACAGCCCTAGAAGTAACTAGGGAGAGTCTACCCAAAATCAATGTTACCTTGAGATCCTCATATATATTGAGGATAACAAAATCTATAGGGAAAATGAATTTAACAACTCTCACTAAAATATTCTCTATGATGCCTCTAAGGTACATGGTGGATCTATCAGCTAATTGAATGCACATGTATGTTGGTTTAGATTCTCCTAACCTTAGCTTTTTAAACAAATTATATGGCATCAAGTTAATACTAGCTTCCAGATCTTCCAAAGCATTATCTATAGACAGGTTTCCAAGTATATAAGGAAGAGTAAAACTCCTTAGATCTTGTAATTTCTTTGGCAACTTCTTTTGAATTAATGTGAAGCATTCTTTATTCAGTGAAGCAGTTGAAAGATCCTCTAACTTCCTCTTGTTCAACAAAAGATCCTTGAGGAAGTTAGTGTACTTTGGCATCTGTAACAAAACACCAATAAGAGGTAAGTTTAAGTGAAGTCATTTAACAAGATCAAGGAATTTTTCAAATTGCTTGGTTGGATCAAGGTAATCTTGCTTAAGGCACTGTAGATATAGGATGGGTGACTTGTAATCCTTCACTTTTAGTAGATCTTCTCTCTTTAAATCTTAGCAACTTTGTACTTTCCTTATCCTTCACCTCTACTTCTTTCTCAACTATTTCCCTACTATCCTTCTTCTCAACTTGCAACTCTATTCCACTTCTTAGAGTCATTGCATTAACATGTTCCTTAAGGTTTGTTTTAACATTCTAAGGTTAAGACCCTTGTAGCCTTTTAGTGATTAGCTTTGCAAGATAACCAATTTGGTTGTCAAGATTGTAGGTAGAAGCCTCTTGATTCTATAATGATGCTTCAATGTTAGATAATCGAGCTTCATTTCCTTGAATATATTTAGTGAGAAGCTCTTCTAAACTAGGCTTCTTCTCTTGAACAAGAAAGGGTAGTGGTCTTTGGAATCCAGGTAAACCAAAAGTAGCCTTCTATTATCCTTAATTCTAACATCCCCATGAAAAGTTAAGGTGGTTCCACCACCTAAGATTGTAAGTATTGCTAAAAGGGTTGTTCTGTTACTAAGGTGGATTTGCCAGGTACTCCGCCTATTCCAATTATTCTTGTCCTCGATACCCTTACCTATCAAGGTCATTCATACCTAATTGTACCTATTGAGGACCAAACAAAAGTGCATTGATTTTCTTGCTCAAAAGATCTACCTTAGCTACTAAAGTGGTTGCCAAGTCCACTTCATGAATCCCCACAACTCCTTCCCTAACTCTAGTGTTTTCCTACGAATAGTTATTCATTACCATTCCTACAATCAAGTTTTGCACTTACCCAAGTGTTTTTGTATTCAAAGTACCTCCTCTTGCAGCATCACTTATTCATCTTGTAGTCAAATTAAGGCCATTGTAGAAGGTTTGAATCTACATCTATAGAAGAAGGCCATGGTGTAGGCATCTCCTAAGAAAGTCCTTGAACCACTCCTAAGTGTCATACAAAGTTTCGGCTTCCAATTAGGCAAAGTAGGAAATATAATTCCGAAGCTTAGTGTTCTTCATTAGTGGAAAATATTTCTCTAAAAATTTCTCTACCAAATCATTATAGGTTGTTATCAAATTCCATAGCAAAAAGTTTAACCATTACTTTGTTCTTCCTCTTAAAGAGAAAGGGAATAACCACAATCGAATAGCATTATCCGTTGCTCCATTAATCTTGAATGTATCACAAATCTCTAGAAAGCTAGAGATGTGAGCATTAGGATCTTTATCTTAAAAACCATCAAACTGCCAATACTATTGCATTTGGATGATGTTAGATGCACTTTGAAAATTATTGGCTATAACTATTGGCCTGGTGAAACTAGAGTCCGTCTCAAATTACTTCTAGTCATGCATTACAAAAGGTAAAAATATAAAAATCAGTTGCAACTCAAAACAATTAAAAGAAAAAGAATGAAAGATAAAGAAAAGAACCGTTAAACTAACAAAGCTACGAGTGTTCTTAATATCGAAGGTTCCCAGCAATTGTGCCAAAAAATTGATATAAGACAAGCACACATATCTAATTATAATAAAGTGGATTATAGGTCCTAATGTCGATCCCTTAAAGACCTCAAATATTAGTACTAACCTTAACTCTATTATTTAACAAAACAAATTCAATTCAAGAACTCAATTCTTTAAATTAAAATTTGTAGCAACTAATAAATTTAATATCAAGAATTAAACAAGAAAGCAAACTATTAAAGATTAACTTCAAGAATTAACGTCATGCCTAGATCTACATATGAAACTTTCTTAAAATAATCTAATTAAATCTTTAATTTCTTCTTAACCAAGAGAACTATCTTCTAAAGTTTATAACTTTCTCAAGCTTATTAACCCTAATCTCTATATTACATAATAGAATCTTTTTCCCATAGCGTAATCCAAGATCAAATTAACCATGCTGCAAATTCTCTTAAAAATATAACATTAAAGATAACACTATACTTCTAGAAAAGTCCTACAATTTATCTCTAACGTTGTATAAACTTTCATCAATTATGTTAGACCTAATTATATAAGAAATCTCTTAATCTTCTCATATAATATCAAAATTAAATTAATAACATGTAGATTTATTAACCTAAACATGTAAGAACACATAATTGATTCAAAAGAAAATAAAGATTTTTATTAGATCTAAATAAAATCAATCATCACATGCAAGATCTAGGTTCATAAGACCTAAATACTACAAATTTAATCTCTACACATCATAAAATAGCAAACTAAAATTAAGGAATAGAAAAGAGTAGAAGAAAAAATCATGAAAATCCATAGAGGTTGAATCTTAAGTCTTTGCGTTGCCTTACTCGCTTAAACTTTCTTACCTTGAAAAACTCTCAAAAAATTCGTGCTAAAAGTCTATTCCCTATAAAACCCTAACAAAGTCTTATATAAGAAGTGAATAAAAAAAAATTTCGATAGGAAAAGACATGACCAGAGGTACTACTGTGTCTTTTAGTTGTAACACAGACTTGTAGATGAACACACAAGCCCAATATTATACGTTGCCAAAAGGGGTGGGTCTAAACCACAAGATGGTTCGTAAGGTAAATGGCAGTCAAAGGATGAACAGGGGTTCCTGTGTACTAATAATAGATATGGTGTATGAATGCCTCACACAAGCTCGGGTCACACTTGATATGATGCATAAGTATGGCTGGAAGGCATTTGCCACTAGTCCATGCTTAATGGACTAGATAAGAGTAGCTCAAGAGTAAGTAGAAAGGATACTTAGTTAGAGAGTGAGAAAGTTTAGTGTATTCTTAGTATATTGATGATATCAACTATTACAATTTGTAAGTATTTATAATACCAAATTAGGGTAAGTCCTAGGTTACAGGAAATTACAAAAAAGGATTTCTACTAGTTGGGAAAAGGGGAATAATTTATGGAGGTATCAATGTAATCATGCTAAAAGAATATCATTTGTCAGAAAGGATAGTATGGATGTCGGAAAGGATAACATATGCATAATTTTGCTCATTCTGTGATCTTAATACCACTGCGAGTTGAGCGAGGGTAGGTCTTGATTAAGTCTGGTCAGTGTCAGCAATTCAATAGCTTTGATTGCTAGGACTGGATAAGGGTTAGCTCAAAAATGACTCACATTCTAGTCAGCCTTAGATGGTTAGCTCTTGACAATTGTTAGCTTAGCCTTAGAAATGTGGGGTTAGTTGTATCCTAATTTGGTGCTTAGATTGGTGTATTGCGAAGGGTCGACTCAGTATGTCGATTGATTACCTTGGTAGTTCCTTAGATGGTGTAGAGTGTGAAGTAGCTTAACAGGTTAGACTAGGGTAAACACTACTCCTCAACACTTAACTCACCTCAAATAGCTTGGTGAACCATCTAAACTAGCTCTCAGGTTCGGGAGCACGTGATCAGTCCTTGATCCCTATCATCCCCTCCGAGTTTTTTGATATTTGGGATCAAATTTGGTTTAACTCTAGGCTGTTCATCCTCAAGAGTGTAAGGTTAGAGATCGACAATGTTGAAGGAGTCTGAAACTCCATATCCTTCAAGTAGATCAATCCTATAGGCGTTAGGATTGATCTTTTCAAGTACTTTAAAAGGTTCATCGACTTTGGGAGACAACTTATTCTTCCTCATGTTTAGGAATCGTTCCTTGTTGAGATGTATCCAGACCAAATTACCTAGTTGAAATTCTCAATTCTTCCGTCATTAGCCTCACTTCTCGAGCTTAGTAGTAGCTCAACTCAATTGCTCTATAACCTTCTAATGCATGGCTCTAATGGTCTCAGCTCTTTTTGCGACTAGCTGGTCATCATCAAGTCTCAACTTGGGCGCTTGGTGCATCGGGAGCTCGAGGTAAAACCATAGGCGACCTTGAATGGGGACATGTTTGTTACATTGTGGGCAGTCCTATTGTATGCAAATTCAATGATTGGTAAACACGAATCCCAATCAACCATGTTTCATCCGACAGCAACTTGCAGCAAAGTTTCCATGGTTCTATTGAAAAGCTTAATCTATCCATTGGTCTGTGGATGGTAGGACATGTTGTACAATAGCTTGGTTCCCATTTTCCTTCATAGCGGCCTCTATAGTTTTAGGTCTTGATCCAAAACAATGGTTCTAGGTATTTTGTGAAGTTTAATAATTTCCTACAAGAACAGAAAAGAGATAGCCAAAGCATTGTTAGTTTTGGAATAGGGCATGAAATGTGCCATCTTGCTAAATCGATCTACGACTATTTCAAGACATCCTTGGCAATCCTAACATATCCATACTTAGCTCAGGCTACGGTTTAGTCAGGATAGGCAGGGGTAGATAGTATCCTTGCTTAGCTCTGCTCTTCACTTTTCAGTAGGTCATACAACTTTCCAATACAAATTGGACGTTTCTCTTCATCCTTAACCAAAAGAATCTGGAGGATAGTACCTCATGGGTCTAACGCTGGCTAAAGTGTCCTGTCAATCCTTATCCATGCGCTCCGCGTTACTAATAATTCTTTCATGGAACAAATTTAGATACATAACCTCCTCTTCCAGAATAAGTATCCGTTTTCTATGTAATAGTCATCTAATGTCCATCCTTCCTTACGCCCAGCAAAGATAGGATCAAAGTGTAGATCCTCAACAAACAAATTCTTTATGGTTGCAAAACTAAGCAGCTTGGCCTACAACTCAGTTAAGAGAGAATGTCATTTTGATAGGGCATCGACCACTACATTATTCTTTCCATTCTTATATTTCACAACATAAGAAAAACCCTCCATGAACTCAACCCATTTGGCTTGTCTCCGGGATAACTTGGGTTGGCTATTTAAATATCTTAAGGATTCATGATCGGTGTAGATCACAAATTCCTTAGGTAGTAGATAGTGCTGCCATATCGTTGGGGCTTAGATTAAGGAGTAGAACTCCTTATCATTAACAAAATAGTTAAGTGTAGCTCCTTGAAGTTTCTTGCTGAAGTAAGCAACAGGTTAGAACTCTTGCATCAGCACAGCACCTGTATTAAGTTCAAATGCATCACACTCTATTTCAAACACTTTGTCAAAGCTAGGCAGAGCTAAGACAAGAGCTGTTGTCAGCCTATCCTTCACTTCCTCAAAACTCCTCTACTCTTTCTCTCCCCGTCTAAATTCAATATTCTTCTTTGAGAGTTTGATGAATGAGGCCACCATCATACTAAAATTCTTTATAAATCTATGATAGAATGATGCCAAGTCATGGAAGCTTCTCACATCGGCCAAAGTGGTCGGCACTAGCCATTCAATGATTGCTCTAATCTTCTCTTCATTGACTTGTATTCCACCACTACATACAACAAATCCCAAGAATATCACCTCGAATCGGCAAAAGTCGCACTTCTTTAAATTAGCATAGAGTTGTTCAGTTAGGAGTTTCGCAAAGATGCTTCGAAGATGTTGCTAGTAAGTCTCTAGGTCGGGACTATACATTAAGATATCATCAAAATAAACTACAACAAACTTCCTTAATAAGTCTCAAAGCACATGATTCATCAAGCACATAAATGTGATCAATGCATTAGATAGTCCAAACAGCATTACATGCCATTCATATAATCCATGGCGCGTTTTGAATGCAGTCTTCCACTTGTCACCTTCACGCATTCGGATCTAATGGTATCTAGATTTAAGGTCAATCTTAGAGAATACTCTTGCTTCACTTAATTCATCTAGCATATCATCAAGCCTAAGTATGGGATACCTATACTTAATGGTGATTCAATTTATCACTCAACTATCTACATACATCCTCCAAGAACCATCTTTCTTCAGCACTAACAAGGCCAGCACTGCACAAGGACTAAGGGACTTACATACATACCCCTTCCTCATCAACTTATCTACTTACTTCTACAACTTAGCAGCTTATTCAAGGTTCAGCCTATAGGTAGGCTTGTTTGGCAGTACGACTCGTTTAGCAATACAGCTCTTGGCTACAGGTCATTGCATGCTCGATACCTCCGATTAAGGGTAGACCTTCTATAGCTCCTTTAGAAACAGGTCAACAAATTCCTCTAGTAAGGTTTTTAAATTAGTAAGCAGCTCCTCCTCTTCTTGTCTTAAGTTTAGAATTCTTCGAATCAGCAAATAGATCGGTCCTTCCAGCTCCTTCTCTCTTTTTAATTTGACTCAGGTCAATGCCATAGCCTCTTTCTTCAGGGTTTAGCTTTATTGGGACTACACGACCCTTACTTGCTCGACAGTCATAAGACTTAATTTCACCCTCCTACCTTCATACTTTAAGGAATAAGTATTCCTCTTTCCATCATATATCACTACTTAATCAAACATCCATGATTATCTAAGTAGAATGTAGGATGTACTCATGGGCAGCACATCACAGAAGACTACATCTCGATATTTGCCAATGTAGATCGGCATAGACACTTGTTTGTTCACTTGTAAGGCTATCTTATCATTGAGTGAATGAAGCTTTTAAGGTTTTAAGTAGGGCTTAGTCGGCAATTTCAATTATTAAACCATAAATGCAAAGGTTACATTGGTACAGCTCCTACTATCAACTATTAAGGCGTACAGTAACTAGTTCACCTTACATTTGATGTGGAAGAGATTTTCTCTCTATTCATCTTCGGGTACAGGACTGATACTCATTGTCCTCCTCAACATTAAAGTGGTCAGCATCAAGTTGCCTTCCTCACTATAGATAACTTTCTCCTTAGATAGCTCGGTCTATCCATCCTCCTTCAGGTCCTCTACTTCCTCATCAGTGCTATCTACTTTGAGAGTTAGCATCTCAAATTGGATCACCATAGTTATTTTATTCAAACACTATGCGACCATATGTCTAAATCCTTGACATTCGAAACACTTGATCTCACTCGTTTTCCCGCTTAAACTTTAGTCTTTCTTAAACTTCCTCAGGAGTTCCTTTTCCTTTGCTCAGGTAGTTTGAGCAAGTTGAGTCTCAACAGCCTTATGTGATTCCATTCACATAAGTCTACTCGGAACAGTTTGGCTATTGCCTAATCAACTAATTGTTGGTTAGAACCTTCTTGTTCGATGCCTTACTATCCTCTGGGTGACTTGAATCACGTCATCAAGTGACCTAATTTCCATGGTTTCTAGGATATCTCCAATATCATATTTCAGTCTACTAATGAATCGAGATACCATTCGGTCTTCTGGCCCGTTGACTTCGCAATCATCAATATCTAGAATTCCTTAATATAAGCTTCAACAATCGATCCTCCTTACCTCAGTTCCTATAACCTTTTTAAGGCATCCCAAAGATAGAAGCTTAGCATAAACCTTCTTCTCATAACCCTCTTCATTTCTTCCCATCTCCTGATTTATGCATTTTCCTTCTCTTTGTCAGGTAGCCTACAAGTTTTTCCATCATAAAGCAGCATAACCAGTAAACTCCAACACAACAAGTCTAACCTTTGCATTATCAAGCACTTTGTGGCATTCAAACTGCTTTTCAATCTTATCTACCCAATATAGGTAATCCTTAGCATCACTACTTCTACAAAAGCTTGAAATACGCATCCCCAATCCTTCTACTCTAGGGGCTCGTACATTTCTATCTTTAGCTTTATAGTAATCCTCTACATCGTCATCTCCTTCTACTTCTTGCTCATTCTCCTCAAATGCTAGCCTTCATCTAGCATCCCTACCAATTCCTTCAACTCGGGGTGGTTGAGCTGAAGCATTAACTTAACCAAACTATCCATTGCCTTGCTCTTAGTACTTACATTCTCTAGTAGGACTATTTCTAACTTATTGCCTATCTTCTTAGACAGCAATCACCAAACTATCTACCAAGTCGGTAGGCCTAGTTAAGTGGTCACTCACTGATTGAGGTGTGAAGGTTCCTTCTTACCCTTGGCCATGTCAAGCACCACTTTCTTGGTTTCCTAAAGTTCCTTAAATGCTTGAATTTGACAATGATGGTTACTCTACAAAATTGATGTCTAATAATACCACTTGAAGTTCTTTCCGCAAATAACAATAGTAGATCAATAACCAATACTTCTAACACCACAATAATTACACAACAAACAAATAGTCAACCATACTCTATTTTATGAATTGAAAACAAGGGAAAATAAAGTACATAACTCTTCTTAACTACTATACTCCAATGTTAACAATAGAATCTCTATCATACGAGAGCAATAACAAACCACTCAAAGAATACAGTAGTAGAATCTAGCTTCAAACATAGCCAAGCTCTGACATCAGGATGATACGGACTTGTGGATAAACACATAAACCCAATATCGTACATAGCCAAAGGGGGTGGGTCCGGGCCACGAGATGGTCTGAAAGATAAATGGCATTCAGAGGATGAGTAGAGGTTCCCGTACACTGACGATGGATATGATGTACCAACGCCTCATACGTACTCAGGTCACACTTGATATGAGGCATAAGTATGACTAGAGAGCACTTAACACTAGTCCATGCTCAATAGGCTAAATAAGAGTAGCTCAAGAGCAAGCAGAAAGGATACTTAGCTTAAGAGAGTGAGAAAGTTTAGTGTATTCTTAGTATATTGATGATTTCGGCTATTACAATTTGGAAGAATTTATAATACCTAATTAAGGTCAGTCTTAGGTGATAGGAAATTACAGAAAAGGATTTATAATAGATGAGAAAAGGGAATAATTTATGAGGGTATCAATGTAATTGTGCCAAAAGAATATCCTTTGTTGAAAAGGACAGTATAAATGTAAGAAAGGACAGCTTGCTCATAATTTTGCTCATTCCGTAGCCCTAATAACACTGCAAGTCAAGTAGGGTTCGTATTGATTAGGACTGGTCAACGTCAATAGTTTGGTAGCTTTGATTACAAGGACTAGTCAAGGGTTAGCTCAAGGACAACTCACATTCGGGTCGACCTCAGATGGTCGGCTCTTAATAATTGTTAGCTCAGCCTTAAAATTGTGGGGTTTACTATATCTTAATTTAGTGCTTAGATTAGTGTGTTGCGAAGGGGTTGGCTCGGCATGTCAGCTAATCACCTCAGTAGTTCCCTGGATGGTGTAAAGAGTGAAGTAGCTCAATGGGTCAAATTAGGGTAAGCACTGCTCCTCAACACTTAGCTCACCCTGGACAACACAACAAACCATCTGAGTTAGCCCTTAGGTTCAAGAGTGTATGATCGGTCCTTGATCCCTATTAAGTTATGTCCTTAGCTATGATAGTTGAAAACAAGCTCCAAATTTGTTTGGAAAAGACATAATCATGTCATTTAGTTGTGTAATTCAATTGTATAGATCTTCAAACCTTCATAACTTGTTCATTTTAACATCAAATTGTGTAAAATTTGTTTCTATCTTCTCATTTTCTAGCATAGATTGTTTCAAAATGTAGAAAACAAAATTTTATTCAATTAAGTATCATTATCTAAAAATAGACTTAAATTTCAAAGGGAAAATCACGAAAAATCACTAATTAAAGTATAATCAATTTAAAACTCATCACCTGGTAACTACCATAAATGAGGATAAGTAGCAAGCTAAAAATGACTCATATCGAGGCTAAGTAAATGAATTACATGAGAGAGGCAATGGCCAACTAAGCTAAGCTAATTTCTTAGTTCAACCACCCTTAGTTAGAGGAGTGGATAGAGCTACTTAACAAAGACTTGCATTGGAAGAGATAGAAGAAGAGGGTAAGGAGATATGTGATGAAGAAGAGGAGTAGTTTGAAGCCAAGGAGAGGAACATTCAATCTCCTAGAGTAAAAGGGCTGACGTTGTAGATTCCAAGTTTTATTGGTAGTAGCAACGTTGAGGATTATCTTAACTAGGTAGATAAGATAAAAAGTAATTCAACTATCATGAATCCTTAATAACACTAAGGTAAGGGTTGCTGTCTTAGAATTTTTAAAGTATGCCACCCTATGGTAGAAAAATCTATAAGATATACGAAGGAGGGATGGAGAGAGAGAAATCAGAGATTGGGAAGAAATAAAGAGAGTGATGAAGAGAAAGCTCATTTTGGGCTACTACCTATAGGATGTCCTCAAAAGGTTGCAAGAGCTAAGATAAGGAGGATCAAGTGGTGATGCTTATGTAAAGGAGTTTCAAATGTTAATGATTCGTTGTAAAGTCATTGAACTAGAACATAGAACTATCTCCAAGTTTATTAGCATATTAAAGTACGAGATTAGAGATATATTGGAAACAAGGGACATTAGGTCATTAGATGAGGCAATCTAAGCAACTTAGAGAATTAAACGGCATCGAATGACTAGAATCTGAGCACCAGTGAGCCTAACTACCATTACCCGACCTGTTTTGAGCATACTTATGCGATTAGAATCAAGTAAGGTCAATGACATCTACCTAATTCCAACGGTTAAAGCTAAGGAGAAGAAGCCCTGAAGAAGTTTGAGAAAGGATAGAGCTCAAGAAAGAAGACGAGTAAGATTTAGTGCTTCAAGTGTCAAGGATTTAGACATATAGCAGTACGGTATCCAAATAAAACAACCATGGTAATTAGGAGGGAAATGTGAACCACAGAGGTCAATAGCACTAATGAGGAAGAAGAGGAGCTAATAGAGTTCAGACAAGCTAACCTATTTGAGGATGAGGAAGTCATCTATAGTGAGGAAGGGAACTTTATGCTTCTAACCATGGTACTAAGGTAAGGGATGAGTTTAAGCCCAACACCAAAAGACGAGCAGTAAGAAAACCTATTCTACATTGGTTATAAATTCAATGGGTCATTGTATGCACTTATTATTGATAGTAATAGCTACACTATTGCGACATTTGCATCTATGGACCAACAATTGAAGTTGCTAACCTCGCCATACCCCAAGCCTTACAAACTCCATTGGCTCAGTGATAAAGGAGCCTTATAGGTGGCTTACGATGCCGATCTATATTGGAAATTACTAAGATAAGGTACTCTGTAATGCGTTGCCTATGAGTACATCTGATATTCCACTTGGAAGACCATGAAAGTTCAATTGGAAGATGATTTATGATGGGAGGAAGAACATATGTTCCTTAGAAAATGAAGGCAAGAAGGTAAAGCTAAGTCCTATGACTATCAAGTAGGTTAAAATTGTATAGACTCAACTTAGCTAAGTTTTGAATAAGGAGGCATTGGTAATGACTCGAGCTAAAATAAATAGAGAAATGAAACTTGAAGAGCTGACCTATCTACTAGTTAGAAGGTTGCTTGAAATGAGGAAATTAGATGTTGAACTACTTGCCAAGGCAAAACCTTACTGAATGAGTTTGCTAACCTATTCCCTGAAGATCTATCGAAAGGACTGCCCCCAATCTAAGGGATCGTACATGCAATAGATCTACAGCCAACAGCTACACTCCAAACAAGCCTGTATATAGACTGAACCCTAAACAAGCTATTAAGCTATAGAGGCAACTTAATGGGCTAATGAAAAAAGGATATGTGAGAGAATCCTTAAACCCCTATGCTGTACCAGCTTAATTAGTACCAAAGAAAGATGGCATGTAGAGGATGTTTGTCGATAGTCGAGCTATTAACCGTACAACCATCAAGTACAAGTATCCTATACCTAGGCTTGATGACATACTCAATGAGTTACATGGAGCAAGGATATTCTCTAAGGTCAACCTCAAATATAGGTATCATCAAATCAAAATATAGGAAGGAGATGAGTGGAAAACCACATTCAAAACATGCAATAACTATATGAGTGGTTTGTAATGCCATTTAGATTATCAAATGCACCAAGTACATTCATGAGGTTAATGAACCATGTGCTCCGAGAACCAATTGGGAACGAATCGATGAGTAGAAGGTAAAGGTGATTACCAAGTAGCCTATACCAACTTGTTTAGTTGATGTACGAAGCTTCCATAGCCTAGCATCATTCTACAGACATTTCATAAGAAATTTTAGTACTATTGTAGCCCACTTACCAAATTACCGAAGCAAAACGTTGAATTCAAGTGAAGAGAGAAAGAGTAGAGGAATTTTGAGGTGGTGAAGATGAAGTTGACTACTACCCTTATCTTAGCTCTTCTAAGCTTTAACAAAGTGTTTAAAATGGAGTGTAATGTATTTGGATTAGGCATATGAGCCATGCCGATGCAGGGGAGCTAACCTATTGCCTGCTTCAGTGGGAAGCACTAAAGAACTCTGCTCAACTATTTTATGTATAACAAGAAGTTCTACTTCTTGATTTGAGCCCTCACAATTTGGCAACATTATTTGTTACCTAGGCAATTTGTGATTTACACTAATCATAAATCGCTAAGGTACTTAAAGAGCCAACCTAAGTTATCCAAGAGGCAAGCTAAGTGGGTTAAGTTCATGGAGGGGTTCTCATATGTCATCAAATACAAGACTGGTAAGAACAATGCAGTGGCTGATGCCTTATCTCAACGAATTGCCCTTTTAACTAAACTTCAAACCAAACTGCTTAGGTTTTCTATGATCAAGAGTTTATATGTCAAAGATCTACGCTTTAGTCTAATCTATGCTAAGTGTAAAGATGGTCTAACTCTTAACGATTATCATAAAGAGTATGGATATTTATTCAGGAAGAGAAGATTGCCTATCTCAACCTGTTTTATATAAGAGCTGCTTGTGCACAAAGCACATGGAGGAGAATTTTCTGGACACTTCGGTGAGCACTAAACTCATGAGGTATTAGCCTCTAGATTCTTTTAGCCGAGAATAATGAAAGATGTTTAAGCTATATTGGAGAGGTATGCTACTTGTAGAAGGGCTAAGAGTTGAGCCGAGTAAGGACAATGTCTACCATTGCTGACCCTGACCAAACCATAGTCTAAGTTAAGTATAGACTTTGTGTTAAGTTTGCTAAGGACATCTTGAAGGAAGGATTCCATTATAGTAGTTGTAGACCGATGTAGCAAAATGGCTATAAACACCTTAAGTTTATTTTTCTTTATATTTTAAAATTTTTGGAATAGGGTAAGGGGTCTTAATTTAGGGAAAAAAAAAGAAAAAAATAATAATTAAAATTTATAAAATACAAAATTTCTAGGAAAATTTCTAGTTCGAAATTCAATTTTATAGGGTTAGTTAATTGTAAATAAGCATAATGTGTTTTTATTTATTTTGGTTATTTATTTATTAATTATTATAAAGTAGAAAAGAAAAAGAGAGCAAAACAAAATAAAAAAAAAAATATATCATTTTATTTTAAGTTAGCGTAGCGTGTTTTCATTTATTTAATTTGTCTATTTCTTTTTTATTATTTAGAAAGGAGGGGGTAGAGGGTAATGCAAGCGGGTAGGATGGGGATCGAACCAAGTTAAAACTTAGTCCATAAAGCAGGGTCAACAGCCCTTTGCCTAGGTCTACAAGTAGGTATACGAGCACTTGGAGCTTTTTTTTTTGTTTTTCTTGCCTAAGCACGTCACATGTACCATACGAGCCAAAGCAAAAGTTTCTCAACCATTTTCTCCTATTTTCCCTCAATTTCCTTAACTTATTCTTTTAAAAAAAAAAACAACTCAATGGCTCATACTTAAGTCGCCTTTTCAAGTATTTACTACACGGTTCCATCCAAATTAATGATGGAATTGTATAATATGCATAGCCTATCATATATTTGACCCAAGATTTTGTACAAAAAACATTCATTTATTAGGTCAAATTTAGAATCAAAAATTAAAAAAAAAATTTAGATGCACAGCATTGACCTAAGCTTAATTTAAGCTCCATTAATGAGAATTGAAGCTTCCAAAGTGTGTTTTTAGTAAGGTTGGAACCTCATAAACACGTTTTGACCATTAACAATAACAAGTTATATTCAATTTTTGGATTAAATCAATCAAAACCCAATAAGCATAGTCTTCGAATTTAATCCATTTTGTGACTTTCCAAGTTTATCATAAGCTTAATTTGTATAAATAAGGCCTCGAGCTTCACATCCCAACATCAATAATCACTTGAAACACATATCCCAAGCTCGAATCAAAGCGTTCTCTCTCTAGCTCAAGAGCTTCTCCATCTCTCTCTAAAATCTACTACTTTCAGTGGTTTTCGAAGCAAACCAACACCACCAAGAGCTTTAATACCCTTGAAAATGCCTAGTACAACCATCTTTACACACCTAGTAATCACCACTAAACTTCAACCAATGTCACCACCGCCGCCTAACTCCAATGAACCACCAAACCACTGCTACTCACCAAGGTAATGAAATTACCCCCCTCCTTAAGTCCAATCCAATACACACAAAACTCACATCACCTACTCAATTTGGTACTCGCATCATCCTAAGGAACCCCATCTATTACTACTGCTCTCTTCTTCTCGTCGACTAGACCCATAGCCCATTAGAACTCTAAGATCAACCTAACCCGAAGATCATAGTCTAACCTGTGCACTGCAATTCAGTCTAACCTTCAGTTTCTATTTTGGTTTCGTGTTGTGTATATTTTTATTTATTTTTCTACAAATATTGTAATTGTATATATTAAAAAAATCCAAAAAAAAGAAGAAAAGAAATATGAAAAAAGAAGAAGAAAAAAATATAGTAGCTTAGTTTTATTTATTTATTTTCTCAATTAAAACTTAAATAAAAATAATAATAATGATAAAATAAGAAAAATAAGAAAATTGTTTTATGACTTAGAAAAATTTATTTTCTAGATAAATAAAAATAAATCAACCGTTTTTCAAAATTAAGACTACTTTAAAATTTTCCAAAAATAAAAATCCTAAATTAGGACCATTTCTAGGAAATTTTCTTAAACAAAATAAATAATTAAAAAATATCAGGTCGAGTGTTTTCAAAGATTAAAATTGATCAACACGCCTAAAGTTTTATGAATAAATTATGGAAAGTTTGATCCCTAATAAAAGATACGTAAGCATCTACATGGCAACTTAAAATAAGGAAAAATTTTTTATTTTTCCTTTTTGTAAATATTTTTTATTTATTATTTTTGTGCAAATGACTTAATTTTAACTGTAAGTTTAGAACTAGTAATTGAATTTTGTTTTTAAAAAAGGGTAATTTTGAAATGTAAATCTAAATTCGGAAAGTTAATAGTAGCACCCATAAGGACTTAAAAGATTAACCCCCAAATCTAAAATAATTGGTTTTCAAACCTTTTTTTTTTCTTAAAATTGGTTTTTTAAGTGAACTAGTGACTGAGTTAAATCAGTCCACCAAATTGATTTAACCTAACAATCTTTTCTCCCGACTCCGGTCGAGTAGCAACTCTAAGAATTTACAAGATACGTTTAAAAACCAAGTTTTTATTAACTTCTAGTTGAGGGTAGTATTAAACAAGTTGGGGTTTAATACTAATCAAATTAAGGAAAATAATAAAAATCGGGAAAAAATTAGGCTCGATAGCTTGATGACTCCACTAGAGATGTCAAGAGGGTTAGCTACTTAAAAAACTTTCTGAAATTAAATTTACCTCTCAAAATACCCATTTGTTTATTTATTTATTTGTTTCATTTCTATACTTTGTTTTAATTACTACATTTATTTTTTTCAGGCAACATACATTAAGATATGGGGGGATCATTTATTACATCAAAGATGGAAGATAGATATAAGCAGACCCAGGCCGTCTTAGGACTTTAGGAGGGAGGCCATTATATAGGCTCCAGGTGTAGTGAGATAACCACCTCTCGAGGTTGATTAAGCTACCCCACTTAAGCTTCGATGTGATCAATGAATTATTTCTTAGGAAACGTATAATGTCACAAAGCTTAAGGACCTTTATAATCTACCATGAATTGCATACATGCCTTTTAGACTAGCAAATAAATAGTAATGAGGCATATCACCAATGAGAGGTCAAAACTCTATTGAAATTCCATTATACTATAAAAATATTGTAATACATTTTTCCTATACGATAATAATGGAATTCCAGTGAAAGTCCCAACCTCAAACCCTCTTATTCCTACATTATTATTTAGTTGTCGGCCTTTACATTTGCATCCACGTGCCTTCATCTTTTCATGTATTTATATGTAAATTTTAACATTGTGCTTATCTATGTAAAAATTAGAATAAGATCATTAACCCTTTAAAGGTATACTTATAGATTTTAGCTAGCATTTGTAATAATTAAAAAAAAAAAAAAAAACCTCATCACTCGTAAATAGTCTTCCTTGCTTTAAAAGGTAATTGGACTTAAATCATAATTTTTTGTTCCTCTGTGTAAAATTTTAGAATCCACCACTCTATAGATTATCATAAACTCTCTCAACTTTGTAAATCCTTAGTCCCCTTGTCAAATTTATAAATCTCTGTTCATCTATATAAAGCCTTATAACCGTAAAATAGATCCCCTTACTAGCATTTCCCTTCCTATTGGATTGTATATAAATTTTCTAATTAGAAATCATTTGTAAATATCAGGTATCTCATAAGATTTTTCTTTGTAAAATAACTCTTTTCTGTTAGATACCTCTTCTTATAAGTATTGTAAGTAATCTTTTACAAGTTGTAAATACCTCCCTTTATTCATCATAAATTGTTTCTTACTCTAAGTTTTTCTCATGTAAATATATCTCACTTGCATATTTTTTTCTCTTTCTTATCGTCCCTTGTGAAATATTTTGTAAACTTTCTTTTTCTTCACTTTTGTAAAAATTTCTCCTCATAAGAAGTTAAGTTGGTCCTTTTTCTCTTTTCAAAAAAAACAAAAAACAAAAAAATAAGAAAGGTTGTTAATGGGTAAGAATTCTTCCAATCAAGTTCAAGTGATTGATGATAAGATCACCTCCTCAGAAAAGACGGTACGTCAAATCGCCCAACAATTGCAGATCTTATTCCCTATATTTGCCACTCTCCAAGTGTCTGAAGATTTAAACTTGAAAAAGAGATTTTCAAATCTAGAAGAAAAAGTAATGGCATTACAAAAGAGCATTACAGACCTAGAAATGGCAATGGGCTTGATACCAGAGGACATTATTGAGGCAAATGGGAACAAAATTGTTGTTCAACAAACAAACAATTAGATTAAGGCTATAAACAGAAAATTAGGGGCGTTGCTTAGAGTTATTGTTGGTTATAACCTAACTGATTAGGATTCATGCCTGCTCATAATAGAGTTTGACTAAAACAAGATAGTACATAGTGTTACGAGCATGTTACCTTTTAAGGTCGCCTATGGTTTCAATCCTAAGTTTCCACTTGATTAGACATCCTACCAACACTAGCATGAAGACCAATCAGCTATAGAAAGATCAGAGGCCATTAAGACAATGCACCAAAAGGTCATAAAGCATCTAACCCAAGCAGCTTCTAAGCTATAGAAGCAAGGCCAAGGACAGAATATTAAAGCATTTCAACCTAGCGATTTGGTTTGGATACATCTCAGCAAAGATCAGTTCCCAAATTCGAGGAAGAAAAAGCTATCTCTACGGGTTGATGGACCTTCAAAGTACTCAAAACCATGTTCCTGTTTTCTTGTAGGCATGTTCTTACGCTTCTACCTTGCCTAACTGCTTACTTGACAGCAAGAGAGTTTAGTCTACTTGGCATCCATTATCCATTTGGGACCATAGAGTCAAGAGACCAGCACATGTATCCTCTCTAACATCTATGCTATCCTTTGTGCAAATTACTCCTTCATTCTTGTACATTATGTATTCTCCCTTTCTTTAGTAGGAAACTTTTTTGGTAATTTTGACAACCTAGGAATTTTCCTAATTGGGCCATATAAATACTTGTAATATGTAATAGCCGCATCAATAGTGAACATCAACTTTTTAGACATTTTTCCCATCGAGAGCTAAGTGTTTGCTTACTTCAACCTACTTTTATCAATCACCTTAGTAAAGATTTTGGCAAATATCCCATCTAACTTGGACTAATGTGCTACATCTAGCAAGTTAGCTAATCTATGTATGGTTCTCTAATGCATCATATCCATGTGACTAGTACTTGGTTTTGCTAAACTATATATTTCCATTTGTTCTTTAAACCATCTTGTAGGTTAAACCTACCTTAGTTCGTGTGATATTGGTCCGCCATACGTGCTTGTTCCCGACGACCCGTACCATATAAAGCCTACATAGTAGACCTCATGGAGCTTCCTTCAATGTATGCTATCTATAAAGGGTACAATCCCGACTTTACTTGAGCTTGAGCTAAGCATGATGGCCAACACAAGCTTGCTCATTAGCCTATTTATTGTTGTTTAGCAGTAAAATTTGACCGAGCTCCTCCACTTGAATGCATAGGGTTGCTAGTAATGCATTAGAACGCTTCTAATTCTCAAGTAAGCACTATAACAAGTTGCCGAGCTGTTTTTTGATCTTATATGTTGAACACTGATGGGACTCTAAAGCCTAAGTTCCTTCATAACTAAACGTCGGTTCTGAGCTCTATGGCAACAATTGAGCCCTAAGATGCTGAATAGCAACAGCTCTGAACTGTCCGAGCTCTTTATGGTTGAATCGACCTACACCTAGCTCCACTAATCTGTGACAAATCCAATCTGGGTAGCTCATAGCCAAGCCGAGCTCTTTTTAGTCACTTCTCTGACCTCCTTTACTAGGTTGTTTTTCTTTTGGCTTACAAGCATCATCCGATTGGAATTCCTAAGAAGGATACTCGACCCGAAATCTCTTGTAATATAACCAAACTGCAAAGCTCTTTAGCTGTCTAACATAGCAGCATGTGGGCATGCTTCGTAAACCTGAGGCCAAGCAAACCTACTTCCATATTGAAGTAACCGAATTCCCTATTTGAGCTACCCAATAAGAAGTGGATAGTCAAAAGCCATGTTTTGAAAGACTATCCCTATATTGGAGTGGCATACATCTAAAAATGAGACAAGCTCAAGTTTTCTTACCCAAGTAAAGCTTACCCAATGTAGTTGATGTCCAAAAAGCTACAAAGGAGCTTTAAGTCCACTTATCTTTCATACAGCATCATTATCAATCTGATGACATGCATATGATGGTTAATTTTCTACTTAAGTCTGTAATGGACAATCACGTGACAAAATTATCCAATTATTATTCCATTCTTTATGGAGATACTAAGGGAAGCCCATGTAAAGTGAGGAATATATACATCCTCTTTTGTCATCTCCTAAAGGACCTTTCAAGAAAACATTTGAGTTACTCATAGCATGGCGATCCCATTGAGCACAATATACATCATCACAAGCATTGACTTAGTTATACACACTAGTTAAAGCTCTATTACTAATAATTACTGAGGAACAATTCTGAGAACACGACATCAAATTTACCACACATCGAGCCTACTTCTACACTAGTCCTCATTTATGAAAGATGAGTAAAACTTCACTATAACTATTTATGCATTTTCGATTATTTGTTTTCAAGACATATGCTTTATGTTGTACATTATGCTGATTTGTTGTTAGTATTCATAATTTATTCATAAATTATGTATCAAGTCATATCCATTTATGTGTTGCTCCATGATATGAACTTCAATAAGCTTGATAGTGAAAAGTATCAACTATTTGAAACTTGTAACAATTTATTAAAATCTTAGTAGGTTTATTTTTATCTCTTTAGAGATGAGTGCAAGAACTCAAAGACAAATCAAGGCTAAAGAAACACCCTCCGCCTTAAGGTCATGTAAGTATAATTTGCTAACGGGCTACTCTTCGATAGCTCTAAACACTACATATTATGGGTAACATGTAAATTACATAAAACGCTATCCCTAAATCCTATTTCTGACAAATGATGGAAATAAGATGTCCAAAGTTCTCTAAATCCAACAATTAACTCAAACAACAAGATCAAAAGCATTAACCCTTTTAAGAGCAACAAGCACAATTGTTGTAAGTCTTACGAAAGGATGATGAGCTACTCAAAGACCCTAAGCCACTAACTAGTGATTGGTAAAATACTTTAAGTCCTATGAAAGGACAACGAGTTATCTCAAACTTAATTGCTCTAGGTTCAACAAATAGATGATGAGCTACTTAGAAGCCCTAAGCCATCAACTAGCAAGGGGTACAATGATATAAGTCTAACAAATAAACGATGAGCTGCTTGAAAACCCTAAACCACTAAATGGTGACTAGTTAAATACTCTATTTCAACACTTCATATGGATGGCGAGTAAATAAGCCTAAGGTCTTATATCACTAACGGACTCAAGGCCAATCGACCTATTCAAGCCCTTGACTTTTTAGGCATAATAAAATCTTCAAGTGCTTTAAACACTCCCAACCTTTACCTCTTCAAGACCTTGCAACATCATGGTTTCTTCGAACCCTTGATTACAAACTTTTTTAGAAATCTTACAAAAGCAACTTCGCTAGGTACTCTCTTTGCCAAACTTATTGTTGATAGGGCTTTTTCAATAAATATGCCTTAGGCTTATTCCAATGGACCCAAGACTCAAGCTTAGGTCTAATAACTCAATCTAAGTATAATGGGATCACCATCTACTACAAATAGGGAGTTAAACCCTTAGCTAAGGGGATTCTACTTCTCATTTTTCTCTTTCTTTTCATGTAACATGATAGTTTATTCTCATGAAAACAAGTTAACTTATGCATTAGAGTAACCACTTGAGAGCAATGACCATGTAAAGTGGAACATGCGTCGAGCTTGTGTAGAGTACTCTAAAAAAAGTGCAAAAAGGAAGTATCTGAATTGTCTCAGGTAGAATATAAGGTCTAGTCTTCAAACAAGTCGATACACTAGTGGGAAAACTCGAAAATGAATATAACAAGAAGGAGATTAGCTAGTCTAACCTCAATCAAATAGCTTAGGAGGTTGGAATTGTTCAAATCTTACTGGGGAAGTCTCTGACAAGTTGTAGACGGGTTAGGGGTTGTCCTTGCTTGGGTAATTGTCTAATAGTCAAATCTCAAAAAGTGATTAGATGCCACAAACTTTATATAGCGACTTGTGCCAAGTTGGCTACTTAGCTAGTATCCGAAGAGCTAAGTTATGGAGACCTCTAGCTTGGCTCTTTGTGATCAATCCATAGACATGTTCACTATCAACCTCCCTTAGGTCATGATAATTTGACCTCAAATCTTGAAACTTACCTTCATCCTCTATATTAAGTCTTCTAACTTGATTTTGATAATAACAAAACATGTATTAAGTTGTTATTAATAAATGCATTGAGTGCATAGATATGTCATGATATAACAGTAATGTGTTATGAAAGAAATCATAACTGAACTAGCTGAAGTATATGAATTGTTTTGGAGAATTCAACTAGTCAGAATGTTGGTAAAAAATTGGTTCAGAAAGTACATATAAAATCTGAAAAAGTGTAGTTCACAGCTTTTAGAAAGCGACCCAAAGAGTAATCAAAACAAAGGAAATAAACTTGTAGATGAGTTATTCAGATTATTAACATCTTAAGTTGGATAAATTGGAAAGAAAACCTAGTTATGCTTTGTCGAATATATTTCGGTTATACGTTCGATTTCATTCCACTTGAAAGGATTCAATATTTATGGGAATTAATTTATTTGTTAACATAAAATATTTCGTTCAATAAAACTACAATAGATCATGGAATTAAATTATAAGGAAATGGAGTGAAGTTTGGAAATTTATCAGAATCACTTGATCAGATGTTTGGCAATCAATTACCGGCAAGGTGTCAATTTGTTCAAGTTTTAATTCAATAAAGTACATGGATTAAATTCAACAATAATATGTAATGTGGTTTCGAGCTCTATATCGGCTCTGAAAGTGGCAACTTTTTTTTTTTTTTTTTTTGAAGCAGCAACCCCAGGATGATTTCTTTCAATATTCAATCTCAATTTTGATTAGGAAGTTGTCCATCTCCAAGAAATCAATTAACTTGGCAACGAATATGATATTTAGAGGAAAAAGGAATGAACATATTTTTTTAAGCTCTTGCTTCAAATCAATATGTCCAATGGATTGTTTCATCCCTTACGCATCGTGGAGAATTTCATGCGTGGCAAGCAATTGGGAATCATGGACACTCAATTAATACAACAGTTTTTCCCTATAATATTTCCTAGCGTGGCAATGGAATTTAGAAGGGAGTGAGTTGTCCAGTTTAAGATATGGATGCAGAGCATTTTGGTTCACCTTAACGTGGTAACTATATCCAATTGTTCAAGTGCTCTTCAAAGTTTTGGGAACATTGGAATTATCGAGTGAGTTTAAATATATATATATATATATATATATTGCATTCTCTGTACAACTCGGCTGTTGAAACTAACTCTCCTTGTGTCACAAACTTGGATAATTAACCCTGGTATATTCTTGCTCGTTCCACTTCACGATGATGAGATATCACTTTTGCCATAAATATAAGCAACTAGGAATAAGTATAACTGCATTAAAAAAGCCCTCCTAGTGTTCTTATTCCCTTTGGCATTGCATATGATCTCATGCTGTCTCACCGGACATGTAAAATCACATTCAGTTCTTCCCAACAGTGAATTCTACATACAAACTGAGAAAATTATGAGGATGAGCTCTGAGGGCAGGAAGGGGTTATTCGACATGGAAACTGAAAGATCGAACCAAAATCTAGGGAAATTATCTGAGGGCATTCAAGTGCAGAAATTCAGGTAATTATTTTCAGGATGGCAAATATTTCCAAGCCATTGCTCTTAATTCCAGCTTGATCAGAATTGCAACGCAACAACGGAATTTTTATGCGAGGAGATCATTCACTGTATTATCAACATGGCGTCTCTAAACTCGTAACGATTTATGGAAGTTCAAATTCAACTCCACGTGGCAGAGAGGGACAAATTCATCTGTTACATGGGAGAAATATCGGAGTTATGCAAATTGTTGACTAAGGCTCATTGGTTTTCGAATTCAAATAAGCAGATAAGGGACAAAGATTTGATGAAGAGCTTTTAGAGATATGTTTTTCAAAATTCAAATTTAAAGATATAATGGAGATTTTCATGGGATGACATATTCAAAATAAGTGAGATACATCTATCTATGGAAGGAATAAGTTCCAAGAGTATTTCATAGGGTATTTAGTGGTAATTTTTAAGAGAAAATTAGGGTTGTTTCTTTTGGACAATTTTTTACATCATTCATCTTGGATATTTAAATTTCAAAGTTAGAGATAAATTTGAAGAATAACTCAAATCCCAAAAATATCTCCAATTAGCTATTTTTAGCTATTTTTCCAAGATTCATCTTATATAATTCAAGCAAAGCAAGACAAACATCAAAGAGACGAAATAGAAAAATATGCAATTATTTGTAATCAAGAGCAATACTCCAAAACTACTATTTGTGCTAATCGAGGTGAGAGAATTATTACTTTGTATTTCCTCATTTATTTGTATTATTTGCAAGAGCTAGTGTTTGAATTTGAATGAGATTTTGGGAGATATTTCCAAGCTTATGAATAGCTTAGGGACAAGCTAATAATATAGGACCAATAGTAATTGCAACCTATCTGTAACCTCAATTTCTCATTTGATTATTTAAATTGGATTAGTGGAACAACATTTGTGAGAAAGGTTAAATCCCTAATAGTAAGGTTAGAAGAAAGCAATAAGTACTGGATCGAAACTCTTTAAATCATCTGCTTGATTTTCTCTTCCCTTTTCTCTATTTATTTTATTGGATTAATAACATTTCCATTGTTGTCTTTGTACCAAACTCTTAAACTATTACTACATGCCACAACTAAGTTATTTATAGAGGTTTCACTAAATCCAAAAATGTTTTAATTTTTAATAAAAATATCAATTCACCTCCTCTCTTAATATCTTACATAGGACCTACACTTTACTTCTCCTTTTACTTAATGGGGAATTAAGTCAAATACATTGAATAAGGAGGAAACACCATAACACTCTAGCAACTCAAACTAGTAAGTATAGTTATTATTCTTCTTCAAGATCTTGAATAAACCATTAGCTCGTAAAGATAACTTGTTCTTTTTTAGGTGCGAAAATTTGTCCTTACTAAGGTAAATCTATACTTAATCACCCGGATTAAAACATATAGCTCTTGATCTTTAGTTGGTGCTAAGCCTAGTTTTTCACGCTCCTAGTTCTTTTTATAAAATTAGGTCTTCTCTAAACCGATTAATACTAAACCCTATCCGTTTAATATTGACTCTTGACTAGGGTTTAAAGAAGACCATTTTTTCTATCTTAAAAAGATTTGGAGTCACCATCCGACCAGAGTCGGGAAAATGAGTTAAGTTATAACTAATTGGATGGATTGATTATAACTTAGCTACCGGTCTATCGATTAAAAAACCAAGTTATAAATATGGTTTTTTGAAAACTAGAGATCTGGATCCGGGGGCTAATTTATTAAATCCTAAATAGGTACCACTCGTAACTTTCTGAATTTAACTTCGCTTTTCAAATATACCCTTTTTAATTTCTAAAACAAACATCTAATTATAATACATTTAACTAAATTGATTAATTTACATAAATATTTGAAAATGGATATTTTAAGTCGCCTTGTACTTACATACAGGTGCCTACGTACCCGCTATTCGAGATCAGACTTCCGTAGTTCGTTTATAAAAAATACTTTAGTGGGTGGTTTGATTTTAATTTTTGAAAAAGAGTCGTATTTACATTTTTATCTAGTTCAATTTATCCAAGGAAATTCTTTTAAAGGGTCCTAATTGGTGTTTTATTTTTTGAAACTCTAAAATAGTTCTAATTTGGAAAAAGGTTTATTTATTTTCATTTATTTTTAGAAAACTTAATTTTTCTAAGTGTGAGAACGATTTCTGTTTACTAACCTATTTGTTTATTTTTATTTTTATTATATTATCTTATTTATTTTATACTTAATCTATTATTTCTATTAAAATAAATAAATAGACTACTTCCTTTCTTTTTTTTATCTTTTTTTTTCTTCTCTTTCTTTTTTCTTCATTCTTTTTTCTCTTTTTTTTTCATTTATAACATTTACAAACAAACAAATGAATAAATAAATAAAAAAGAAAAAAATAATAAAGAAAAACCGGGTTGGCTTGGATTGGCTCAAACAATATAGATCGGCTCGAACGGCTCGGATTGACTCACTTAAGCTTGAATCGGCTCACTTCAGCTTGGATTGGTTGATCGACTCACTTCGACTTGGATCGGCTCATTCGGCTTGGATTGGCTCGGTCAGCTCACTTCAGCTTGAGTCAGCTTACTTCAACTTGGCTCGGCTCAATCGGCTTGAGTTGGCTCACTTCAGCTTGGATCGGCTCGGTTGGCTCACTTCGAAAAATCTGATGGTAATGATTTTCGTAAAAACACCATAGGGAATACTATCCTAGAGAGAGAGGAATCGTGCTAGAGAGAGGAAACTTTGATTTTTGTTTTTCTAAAGTGTTTCAAAGTTTTTGTTCTATTTTGAAAATGAAGAATAGACCCTTATTTATAGGTGTTACGGTCAAGTTAAAGATGGAAAAAATTAAATGTAATATGATTTTCTTCCATTTTTAGATTGAACGAACTTGGACAATATGTGGTGCCAAATACATAGCTGCACGTATATGAATGTGCCGGAGTATGACAGAATGTGTCTACCACACTTAGAAGTGAGTTGGCAAATGACGTAGTGACGACGTGGCCCGTGATGTGGCGATGACATGGCGATAAAGTGAGAAAAGAAAATAAAAGATATATTTTGTACCTTCCATGGATTGAACCTAAGATCTCCAAGTCATACGCAATGTCACCTCTAAGTGCTTATCCAACTAAGCTATGGTTTTTCCTTATTCATATGTAATTAATTGCACATATGGATCAGGTTAACCTAGGCTAGATTTAAATCTAAGCTTAAACTCAACAGCCTTTTATTCAAAACTATTTAAATTAAAATTATATTCTATTTAAACAACCTAAAAATTTATTATTTTCTAAATTCCCTATTTTATTTTATGACTTTTCAAATTTCTTATTTTTTTGTGTCTTTTCCTATTTGCCTATTTTCTTATATTTTTCTAGAGTACCTATTTTTTCTAACTTTAATAATTTTTTGGGGCTTATTTTAATTTTCTATTTTTTTTTAATTTTTCTAATTTAGAACCCTATAACCTAATTTAAAAAATAAAAGAGGGGCAAAAATTAGGTGTCTATAGTTAGCGATCTGTTGTTGCCTCTCATTGAATTCGATGATTCACTCTATGATCTTATCATGTTACTCTTATAGCTTTTGTGCTAGGTTAACTTTAGAGAAACTCTTATAAGTTATTATTGGGGATCTAACTAGGTCTAAGGGGATGGTTGGATTGAATCTATATGCAACTTCGAAGGGGGTCTTTCTTATTGTACTGTAGATAATTTTGTTGTATGCAAACTCTACATTAGGCAAGCATAAGTCCCAATCCTCTAGATTTTTACCAATAGTATCTCAAAGCAAGGGTCCTAAGGTCTTATTCACCACTTCGATTTGTCTGTTTGTCTAAGGTTGGCTACTCAAGCTAAACGTAAGATTCATACTAAGTCTCTACCATTCATGTCTCCATCTAATATTGATTGGTAAGCAAGTACACCTATCAATTTTATAATATAGCAGTTGTGAGTCCATATGTCAATCCCACATGGACTACTTGTGTATTACTAGGGATTTAACCTTTCTCACAAATGTATTTATAAGGCCTTTATGTAGTTACATGTGTAAGGAAGCTTCTAGGACTCCAAATCTATTCAATAATAATGACATTTGGTATCAAGCAAGCATACCTATTGTTTTGTAGTATAATTCAAAGAACAAATTCCGTTTCTACAAGGGCTATGAGGACTAATACTAACTAACTCCTTATTATCTAACTAACAAAATTTAAATTCAAGAAACCTAAAGAATTTAATCTAAATTACTGCTAACAACTAATCTAAAGATTAATAAAGACTGAATTAAAGAAATTAACAAGAAAGCAATCAAATTGAAAATTAACTCAAGATTCAATGTTGTACTTAGATCTTGCTTCCCTTAAAATTACACATATAACTTTTACTAAAGATTATTTAATACAATTCTTAATTTTCTTGATAAGGAAAATTCTCTATTAAAGTTAACAACTTTTTCAATCCTATTAATTCTAATCTTTAGATCACTTATTAGAATATCTTCTCAATAGCATAATCAAATATGACATTAAAGAATAGGGAATTCTCTTAAAGATAATTATAAAGATCCATAAAGACTATGCAATTATCAATTATCCTTAGATCTAATTATATAAGAAATCTCTCGATTTTTTTGTACAATATTAGATTTTAGACTAATATCCTAAGAAATATTAATTTAGAACAATCAAGCATACATAATTGAACCAAGAAAATTAAAAATCTTTATTAGATCCAATAAAACTAACGTCACATAGAAATTCTAGGTTCTATAAAACCTAGATACAATAAATCTACTTGCTACTCATGGCAAATCAACAATCTTGAACAAAATCTAAAGAAGAAATAGAAGAAAAAGCCATGAAAGCTATAAAAATTCTTGAATGTTAGATCTTGAAGTACATTGCTTTCTTAAGTGTTCTCCCCTTTGAGCCCCTCAAAAAGTTATCTAAAAGATCTTGACAAAAATCCCTAAAAAGCCTTTACATAGGATATATGGATTTCATTAAGTCTTTGCAAACAACAAGACTTAGTGACATAGTTGTGTCCTAAAAATTTGCCATATCTTAAAGAATCTTTTCAAATCTGCAAACAACACGACTTAAGACATGATCACATCACCTAAGTTGTGTTACTCACTATGAATGACTTTTCTCTACTCAAAATTCATCACTGCAATTGACATAGTCGTGTCACTTGCTCATGTCACTTCAAAACATTATAACTTCTATATTTTAACTCCGATTTGAGTGAAACTTGTTTTGTATTTTCTCTTTTTCTTCTAAAGACTGTTCCAAAACCTAGAAATCAAGTTTTTACCCAATCAAGTACCATTTTCTTTTTTAAAAAATCAAAATAAGGAAAAATCACTAAAATTCACTATATAAAATATAGTCAATTAAGAGCTTATCTGTTAGTCTCATATAAGATATCAAGAGGAGGGAATAAATTGATATTTTTAAACTTTTTGAAAACTTTTTCAATAAAAGAAAAACACCCTCTTAATAACTTATAATGATGAATAATGGTATTTTAATAATTCAACAAACAATTAACTAATATAGTTAAATAACGTAAATTAAAAAAGTAAGAAAAAAGAATATCGGGCTCAGGATTTATAGAGTTTTGGCCTTTTACTGCTGCTCTCTTCCAACTCCACTGCTAAGGACTTGGTCTACTTCATCAATACCATTCCACTTGATCCACTATAACAAAATCATGAGAAGATTACAAGCAATTACCACATATAAACTTTCACAACACTCCACTCTACCTATCTAGCCTCTCTACAATCTAGGCTAATTATAGATCTACAGAGTACAATTGTACTTCTCTCAATAACATAGTTTATAAATTACAAGAGAGAACAAGAATATAAGTCTTAAATAATTTTGCACTAAATAGAAATAATGATTGATGAATAATTAACTTCGGTGCAACTTTCTAAAGAAGTATCTAAGAAACTTTCTATGCCTTTTTAGAAGGTTGATAAAGACATATTTTTCATGTTTTAAAGTGCAAATTAAGATAGAATTATTATTAATTTTATAAAAATCATTAAAAAATGGTACTTAATTATTTTCATTTCAACCTTTTAGAAATTAGAGGATTCAAGGGTGGAATTACAAAAGATTTAGAGGAATTTTAAGCAAAGGAACAAAGTTGAATCAACACGTACAAGTTGGAAATGAAGGCAGCCGGCCTACAACTTACACCGGCTACCCTTGATGTCTACGCCGCTAGCCCTTGATGTTTATGCCGTTGACCTACAAGCCGGCCTTGCACTGAATTACTAGCCTTCATGAAAAAAGCATCACACAAGTCAACACTAATTTTTCTTATAAATAGCTTATGTTTCATCATTTGAGAGACTTTTGAATACACTTTCCTTAAACTTAAAGAGTCATAGAATAATCTTTAGTTAATTCTTGAAGAATTCTTCAAGAGAATTGCTTGGATCATTAAGAAGAATTTGTTTTCGCTATGAAGACCAAGTTGAAGTTGCAATTGAAGATTATTTTTTTCAATATAGAATTGATGACATCTATTTCAATTATTCTTATACAATTCTATGAATTACTTATGCTTTCAATTATGAATTTCTTTGCAATTTCAATTAGTATTTGTGTTTTTGTTTCCAAATTCATGGCTAGTTAAATTTATTTGTGGGAATTGATAAAACCTTAGATAGCTAAGATGATGATTGTGTTCATGTTATAGGACTAAGAGATATATGGATAATTCATGATTTCAATTTCTATGATTTTGATTATAATTGTTCAATTGATTATAATTGTTAAAAACGCCAATGATACGGGAGTTGATATAAGATTTGTTAGAAAAATTCTCAATTGATTTGATTAATCAATGTAGATGTAAAGTTAATTGAATTAATTAGAAATTATCTAGAAATTAATGCAATATTCGGAGATTAATTATTCACTAAGACATTAGGGATAATTAATTTTGGACTTTAGACAATCATAGTATCGGGAGATATATAATTATAATTTAGAGTTTGCTATTAATTGGAAGATACGAGAGTTGACTAATTAATTAAGATTTTAAATCCTTAGGTTTTAAGGTATAATAATTTCACTTAAATGAGCATATAGCTATTAATCTATACAACAAAATAAAAATTTTATTAGAATAATCTCAATTGATTGCTTAATTTTAGATTTTTCATAGTTATTTTCTTTTCAATAGTTTTAGAGTAATTAATAGATTAATTAATTTAATTTTGATTGCCTGAATATTGATAAGAACTAGCATAGGATTTGTAATTTTTTAGCCCTCAAGGGATCGACAACCTTACTTTCTTTATATTACTTAATTCTGATTCAGTATACTTGCTAGAGTATTTGCAATTTATTTTTATATATATAATTTAAGTGAATCAAAGGTAGTATTTGATCATGATTCTTATGTAATGAAAAACAACAGGATGAGCTTAGTTATCAAGATTGGATTCTATAATAATCTCTTTTACCTAAGCTTTAAACAAATCCTTCATTCCTGTAATCTGATCCCTGACTAACTTGCCTTCAACTTCCTTGATTCCTTTAGAAAGTTGTTCAACAAAAACTAAGCTTTCACCTTATTTAGAGTGAACAGGTTGTATCTGTATACTTTCTAAATCACTATCTAAAGGTGACCCAATTGCTTCTCTAAATTCTATCCCACTTGATCTCCTAACCAATTTTCCTTTCCTTTTTGGTTCCTTCTCAGCAGATTCCTTTCCTCGCTTCCTTTTCCTTTCATTATCCTTCTCTTTAGTTATGATTACCCTTCTTCTAAGATTTGAAGGATGAACCAAAATGCCTCCATTATGTAAATGCCAAAGCTTGTCACTCATATAAATCCCCATCTGCTTAAAATTCTTTCTCTAAGTTTAATAGGATAAAAAGAACAACTTGCTTCTCTTGGTATTTTTAAATTCTTGAAATTAAAGAGAGCCATCAACAAATTCCCATATGGCTGAACATCCAAATGCTACCATATGTACCTCATCAAGAGTTTCACAACATCTACCTTTCTCTTCCCTAGCATTGCCAGAATAACCAATACATCCTCTGTTGTTACAAGGTTGCACTACCCCTTCTAAGTAACACAAATGAGTTGACACATTTATGTAAAATCTTAATTAACAACTCAAATTCGATACTAAAAATATCCCTTCCTATTTCCAATTCTACTCCATCATTCAATTTTGTGAATAAATTCTCCTTAATCATCTATACTAAGCTCTCATATTTATGTACTTCTTTGATGCCAAAGCATTTTAGAATATCCTTCTTCATTATTTCAATTTTTTAGCTAAGTACAACTGACTTCCATACTTCCTAATTTTTGTTATCAAGCTTCCTATGAAACTCATCTACCAATTCTCCATATATAATTCATCTCATATCAAGCAAACCATTTAAATCTAACCCATCCAAATATTCTTTCCAGTAAAAACCATTCTTGTTAAAGAATTCTAAATCCAAATAAAAAGAATGCTTGATAGAGAGTTTTTTACCTTTTATTGTGTATCTTTTCTTTGGTTTGTCTTTTGATTCACTTCTTGAGCAGCTTCTTCCGATGGCTCATCACAAAGTTCCAGGGTTAAGAATATTTTCAGATGAATCTTAGTGTGTTTCAAAGGGCGGATTAGGTTGAGGGTTTGTAGGGATAGTGGTATCTGTCTCTTGTTCATTATGAACAATGGGATTTTTGTGATCATTTCGAATTTTGGATTTAATCCACTTTGCATCAATTCGAGTAATTGTCTAGGTGCCATGAAATTTGAGTTAAAATAAAAAACACAAGAGAAGAATGTAAAAAGCTTGATGAAATGAGAAGAAGAGATTTAATTAGAGGCTTTTATAAGATAGGAAGAATTGAACTACCAAAAATAATGGTCTTCAATAGTAAGAAAGTGGGCTAATTTAATGGACTCAATAAAGAGTAATTTGACGACCCACTAACGACAAGTTAAGACCTACTTCTTTTTTTGTGTAACAAATAGGAAAACAAAGAAAAACTTGCACATGTTCAAAATTATACAAATAAGGGAAATTAATAAAAATGATCTCTAATCTAACAAAAAGGATTATATACACCTATTTCATTACGAATAAATTCAAACCTTGATTTATCCAGAGGCTTTGTAAAAATATTGGCAAATTAATATTCAATTAGAACAAAATCAACACTCACATCACTATTTGCTACATGATCACGAATCAAATGATACCTTATTTCTATATGTTTGACCTTAAGTTATGAACTGGATTTTTTATTTTCAAATTAATAGCACAAATATTATGACATTTTATGGGTATATTCTTATAACTAATTCTATAGTCATTCAATTGTTGTTTTAACCAAAGTATCTATACACAACAATTTTTAAAATATACAAATTCAGCTTCTACAGTTGAAAGAGCAATAGAATTTTGTTTCTTGGAAGATCAACAAACTAACTTATCTCCTAAGAACCGATAAGTTCTTGGAGTACTCTTCCTATTCACTTTGCAACCTACATAGTCAACATATGAATATCCTACTAGATTAAAATTTTGACTCTTAGGATATCAAATTCCTAATTTTGCAGTGCTTTTTATATATTTAAAGACTTTTTTAGCTACCATTAAGTATGTTTCAGTTGGTGAACTTTGAAATATAGCACATACACAAGTATTGAATAGAATATCAAAGCATGAAGCAGTTAGACATAATAAAGATCCAATTAAGCTTCAATTGAGTTTTTCATTTACCTTTTTGCCATTACCTATGATATTAAGCTTTATTAAGGTACTTATAGGTATTGAAGAATCATTGGTATTCTCAAAACCAAATTTCTTCAATATCTGTCTGGTGTACTTCTCTTGGTAAATAAATATTCGATTCTCTAATTATTTGGTTTGTAATCCTAAGAAAAAGTTTAATTCTCCTATGAGTAACATCTCAAATTCTGCCTACATCAATCTTGAAAATTCTTGGCTATATTTTTCATTAGTTACACCAAAAACAATATCATCAACATAGATTTGTACAACTAAACATATCTTCTCCATGGTGGTTCATGAAAAGTATAGTATCTACTTTTCCCCCTTGAAAGTCATTTTTAATCAAGAATTGACTTAGTCTATCGTACCAAGCATAAGGAGCCTATTTAAGTCCATGCAAAGCCTTTTTTAACTTATACACATGATCTGATTTGAAGAGATCTTCAAATCTAGGGCGTTGATCAACATACACTTCTTCTTTTATGTAGCCATTTAGAAAAGCACTTTTTACATTTATCTAATACAACTTAAAATTTTTCAAATATGTAAATGCAAGTAATAATCTTATAGCTTTCAATCTAGTAACAGGAGCATAAGTTTCATCATAGTTTATTCCTTTTTCTTGAGAGTAACCTTTAGCCACTAAATTTACTTTGTTTCTAATTATTTTTTCATGTTCATCTAGCATGTTCTTAAATACCCATTTACTCCCAATGATTGAATTATTTTTAGGTCTTAGAACTGAACTCCAAACTTGATTTCTCCAAAATTGACTAAGTTCTTCTTGTATGGCTAAGATCTAATTACTATCATTTAAAGCTTCATCAACTGAATGAGGTTCAACTTTAGATATTAAAGCAAAATGATTTTCAAAGTATTGTAAGCTCAATCTTGTTCTTATTCCAAATTTAACATTAGCAATTATAAGTTCAGGAAGATGGTCAGTTTTAAATTTAAGAGAAGATAGCAGAGTATGAATATGCTCAGAACCTCTTAACTTACCTTCTAGATGTGTTTCAACAAACCCAGTATTAGTTTTTGAAGTACCATCTGACTCAGGTTTTGTTTTGGATACATCAAGCATCCTTGAAGCTTCTATTGTTCCTTCTAAAAGAGGTTCTATTTTTCCTACTTCTGAATTAAGATGCATCGTATTCTTTTTATTTGAGACAAATGGAGTTTCATCATCCAATTCTTCATGACTTGTTTCTTTAATAAATTTAACATTTATTGATTCTTCCACAACTTTTGTTTCTTTATTGTATACTCAATATGCCTTTAAGCTTAGAGACTAGCTTAGAAAGATAGCTTCATCAGCTCTCTCTTCAAATTTTCCTAAGACTTTTCCTGTTTTCTTAAAAAAACACTTGCAACCAAATGTGTGAAAATATGAAATAGTAGGTTTCCTTCCTTTATAAATTTTATAATCAGTTTTATTTGTCAAGGGTTTTACATATACCAAATTTATGATGTAACAAGCTGTTAAAGCAGCTTCTGCCTAGAAATGGTCAACTATATTACTTTCCTTAAGTAGAGTTCTTGTCATTTCTTGGATAATCATGTTTTTGCATTTAACTAGTCCATTTTGTTATGGAGTGTATAAGGTATGGAAAAGTTATAAGTGATGCCTTTTTCCCTACAAAATGAGATAAAATCTTAGTTTTCAAATTCCTTGCTATGATCAATTTATAGATTAATGATGGAGAGGCTTTTTCTCATTTTCAACTCTTTTCGAAAAGATTTTAAAACTTTTAAAAGCATTACTTCTATGATGCAAAAATATGATCCAAGTAAATATGGAGAAGTCATCTACTAAGACAAGTCCATACTTATTTCTTCCTAGACTTAGAGTGCTAGTTAGACCACATAGATCTAAATGCAATAATTCTAAGGGTCTTTGAGTGGAAATAACTATTTTACTCTTATGAGAAGATAAACTCATCTTATTCTAAAGACAAGCAGCACAATGAATATTCTCATGAGTATGTAGATTTGGTAACCCTTGAATTAAGTTATTTTTAGATAAGTTCACCAATTGTTGAAAATTCACATATCTTAGTCTTTTATGCTAAAGCATGGCATTATCATTTACTGAAATAAAATAGCTTTTACATGATACTTTAGATAATTTAATTGAATAAACATTCTTCTTTTTGAATCCTTCAAACAGCTTAAATCCATCCTTGTTAAAGCCAACACATTTATCATGTTAAAAAATTATTCTATATCCTTTATTACACAACTAACTTATGCTTAATAAGTTATATTTCAATCCTTTAACTAACAATACATTTTCAATTGAATAAGGTGTCAAACCAATTGATCCTATCGTAATTATTTTACCTCTACCGTTGTTACCAAATTTCACATAACCATCTTCCTTCCATTCTAGATTCGTGAACAATGAAGCATCACCTGTCATGTATCTTGAACATCTACTGTCAAGAGACCATGTTCCTCTTATCTTAGCTTCTTAATCCTGCACATATCATAGCATAATCAAGTCTGTTTACGAACCCAATGAAGCTTAGATCCATGAAAATTCAAGTTTGTCTTTTGAATTGAACCTTGATTATTGCTGAGCTTATATTTTTTGTAAAACCAATATTTCTCTATATGACCTAGTTTATTACATAGGAAACAAGCATAAGGTTTTTGCTTAGTATACTTGCTACTTACCACTTTCTTTGGATTCTTTCTCAAATACCCTCTATTTAACCTTCTGTTATGCCCTTTGAAAGGATACTTGCTGTTGTTTCGAAAAAACTTTCTGTTGTACTTTCTAATAGGTTCAAATGCTTTATTGTTTTCACTTCCTTTGATTGTTTCTTGATTTTCTTCTTTTGATTTAACAAATACTATTTCTTTCTTTATTTTAGATGTTTCTCAAATTCAAAACCTAGTCCAAATTTTGAATTATCCATCCTTTAGCTAAAAATCAACATTTGTAATTTCTTGTCACTTTCATCAAACTTACAGAACGTATTCTTGATTGACTTAGATAAATCTTCCACACAATTTTTCAAATTTTTAATTCCTTCTTTTAGAATAAGATTTTCATTAACTAAAGCTTCATGAGCAACGTATAATCCTTCGAAATCATTTTTCAAAAAATCATTTTCATCTACTACCAACTGATTAGCTTGACTAAGTGCATGCTTTTCGCTTTTTATGGGGGTGTAGGTATGCATACAAAGGTCACATGCATGCTACATGTGAGATCGCATTACATGTAATTAGGGAAATAACCTAAGTGACTAGTACAAGATGATCAAGAGAGAAGTGTAAGGAGGAGGAGGAGTAAGCAATCTTGATATGGCTTTAATATGTATGGTGACAAGTAAAAGTGTTTGATCTTTGAGACAAGGTTTTAGCAAAGTAATAGCGTTGATGAAGGTTTCTCTCTTATCCAAATGAGGATGTGAATGAGGTATTTATAGGAAATGGTAGTTAATCCCATTAGTTGGATCATAATGGTAATCAATGATCAAGATTGAAGTCCTTTATTAATGAATCTCAAGTGAGCTATTTTTATAGGTTTAAACCTAGATAAAGGCTTTATTTATTATTTTAGTATGAGTCAAGCTAAGAAAAATTAGATTAGATGGACCGATCCAATGGGCCCTACTTGAAGCCCACCATGCCAAACCTCCCTTGATCATCCTAAATATTTGGACTCAACTCTTTAGGCCCTATCACCTTAGCCCAAAGAGTTAAACCTAGTTAATTAATGGGCTTAAAGCCCAAACTTAAATTTCGCCCTCTACATTTTGCATTCTAACTAAAGTCCTTTGGACAAAGTCCAAGGGGTTTATCAAAGGGGTTTGGGCATCAAATAAGTCTTTCAAATGACTCAGGCGCTTACATGCTATTGAATAATTGTGTCACTACCAAATTCATTTGAGAGTTGTTTATGTATGTGAGTTCATAGAACCTCTTAATTATGTGTCATGCCTTAGCTAGATTGAGTTGCACATTGCCCCTAAGACAAAACTATAAAATAGATCTTCTTTAAGTTGTCTCTTTTTTAGCTTATTTGTCTCTTCGATTTGATCCATATGAGTTATTGATTCCATTAAGTTGAATTTGTACACTAAGTTTACATTAGCGATCTCGTTGGGTTAACTTCATTTATTAGTATTACCTTGATTTTCTTTTCATATAGGAACATTCTTCTTGTAAGGTCTTCACATATAATATAAACACTTTATGTTAACCCAAATCTTATTTGCCGTACCCTAGAAGCTAAACAAATTTTCAAATCTCTATTTAGAAAATTACTTTGAAAAGACTTTAAGAAAACATCCTTATCAAGAACTAACCTTCATTCTTTCCACGTTGAGCTTAGATTTTTTTTCCTCACTTGCTTATAATTATCTCACTAGCTATATTTAGAGATCCCTCACCTCAAATACTTGATACACTGATCAATTCAAAAGTAAAACCCATATCCATAATAACTAAAATATGTAACGGAGCTTACCATCCAGGACACACAATTCGTTCAATTCAAGAAATTAGCATAAGCATATGTATAGTATGCTCCCATAAACCATGCCATCATTTATTTGTTTACTTTATTTTTACCATCCTTCCCTTTTCCAGCAAAGCATATCCTTTTGCCCCTTTGCTTCTTATTAAGACTTTGACAAGTGTCTTATTACTTTTTTCTTTCCTACTTCACAATACAAACAAATCACACAACCCTAAGGGTTACATCCAATCACCACAATAAGGAAGAAAAAGTAAGGCCAAGTTCTCCTTTAAACGACCATAGTAAGTGCAATGCCATATATACATTTTATTTTTCATATTTTCTTTTGTTTCTTGTTTTCTTGTTCCTCCCCATCCCCTTTATTTCTTTATAGAAGGTTTCATCACTTCACCATTCACCTGTTATAGAAGTTCTACTAAGCTCTTTTCCGATGTCTAAACTTAGAGTATCTAGCTTCATCATCTCATCCTAATTTGAAAGATCTACTTGACTTGATATCATTGAGTTCAAGTACAAGCTGCTACTGCATGGCCCTATGTTTTGTGTAGATTTCTACATGTTGCTCACGGTTGAGTTTGCTATCACTCATGTCATATGGCTGCTCACTCTCTCTCTCTTTTTTTTTTTGGGTTGCACTTTGTCTTTAGATATTATATAAGCTTCATCTTGGTTACCATGGTTACTCATCTGCATCTCATTCTCTATACTTTATTCCTTTGTTTTTTTATTGTGTTCAAGTATGATTTCTTCCAAATTTTTTTTGTCTTTGTTTTTTTTTTTTTTTGGTTACGATTGATGTTTATTTGTTTATATCGACAGTTTCGTAAAGCTAAGCAAGTGTTTCATAAGGTAACATAATCTGGCCAAACATCCTCGATTCCCATAGCCGTAAAGAGGTCAAGGACCATCTAGAGCAAAGACCCATTTCAAGAAAAATACCAGACATGAAGATAGTAGATGTGCTGATAACTCTCTTAGACATTTCATCAAACAGTTTTTGTGCATCACCCAGGTGAATAGAGTTATTCTTTATTAGGATTGACGATACATTGCTGTGGGTATGCTTCATGACCCATGATTTGCTGCATTACATTCTATATAATGTCTTCTATATGAAATGAAGTCCTTGGTTCTGATCTCTACATTCTTCAATAAAGTGACCATTTATTCATTTCTAAGTAAATGTTTTCCCTTAGCTTAATGTTTTATCTTTTTACGCATAGACGTTTGTGATAATGAAGCCCAGGCTACTTACAGATTTCCTCAATCGAGGACTAAAACAAGCAAGATCCTCCTTCTCTTTTCTTTTCATTCTTTTTTTTTTTAATCCAAACCAAGGTAAGGCAACATAATCTTTTATATAGTTCTACCTCATGATATTGTTCCATAATGAAAATTATCTTGATATCATCCCCGATTTTTAACATTGAGCATAGAAGATTTTAGCTCCTCATTAACATTCTCTAAATAGACAAACATAATTAATCTTCACTTGCAAAGCATATGGTGTATATCATCTATATGATACTTATTTCATGCCTTTGGTTGCTTGTACTCCATGCTTCTTACACTCAAATTATCCATTAGGTATATTCCTAATGTCCCCATACATCTTTCTTCATTAATTACTTTCAAAACTAATGTATAGTGGTTGAGCTTAAACTCTTTATTAAGTATGGTGGCTTGCTTCATGAATAGGTATACATAGCTTAAGTATATGCCTTGATTTCTACGATATGATAGGATTTACTTTTCTTTTCCTTTCATAATGAAACTAACACTTTGTCGTCATGTACTTTTTATAGGTAGCATAACCAATATTTGAGAGTTTACAATCACATTTTGAGTGGCCACTATCTCGAACTTGTTACTATCAGCAAATCGACTCGATTTAAAGAGGGTCTCTTTACCATCTAGAACGTAGCTGCTTGCAACCGAAAGTCAAAAGTCTACAATCATAACTTAAGGACTATATCTCAAACTAAGAACAGTCAACAAATCGGCACAATTTAAAGAAGATAAACTCTTTACAGCCCGGACTATGATTGTTTGCCAACCAAGGGTCAAAACTCAACAATCATAAGTTGAGGACTAGATCTTGTCCTTATACTAATTAACAAACCAACACAATTTAAAGAGAGTAGACTCTTTACTACATAGACCATGACTGTTCATAAACCAAGGGCCAATGAGGACCGATCTTCATTAGTGGGTAATAGTAAAGAGGTATAATACTTAGGTCATGTGTGGCCTCTCAACCAATTGCAACTTGTAGTATAAATTGAACATGAGTCTTAAGTTATAAGAACATATACACAAGAGCACATGAGGATTGAGTGTCAGCTAAGTACACATGATTTGAACATGAGTCTTAGACATAAGCATATGAAAGTAACACACTTAAGTTGAACATAACCTCTCTTTAACATAAGCACTTGTAAGGTAATATGTGAAATGATCTTAACTCCCCCTAATATAGAAACTTATTGGCTAAACATGCAAAACAACCATGAGGCTTCCATGTAAGCATAAAATGTGAAATTGAACATAAACCTTGAATATGAACACATAAGAGTTGAACGTGAATCTACAAGCTCAACACATATGAATAAGACATAAATCTTATGCATGAACACATGAGAGTCGAACACTTCAATTTAGTGTAATCCCTTTGGTACATGTATATGTAGGCTTCTAACATAAGCACTTTTAAACTTTCAAGTTGAGTATGTAAATTAAATATACCACTTTTGGGATTTAAGCTAAGCATGAGTCTCATCATGTGAGTTGAATATGATTCTTCGTACATGAGCCTTGAGTTTGAGTGAATATAAGAGTTACACCTGAGCATTAGAACATGAGGGTAAAGGGTCTTGAACATTAGAGTTGAGTGTAAGTGAGCATGAGCCATAATCACGAGCCTTGAACATGATTTAACATCAAAATCGAATTTAAGCTCTAAACATGAGCATTAACCATGATGTAAGTCTTGAACACAACATGATTCTTCAACACGACATAATCATCGAACATAACATGTAGCCTTAAATATGAAATGAGTTTTGAACATGACATAATCCCCAGACATAACTTGTGCCTTGAATATGAAATGAGTCTTGAACATGTCACGAGTTTTAAGCATGATATGATGTAAAGCCTAAACTCAACACGAGACCTGAACATGATACAAGGTTTGAATATGATACAAGGCCTGAACGTAATGTAAGCACTGAAGACAATATGAGGTTTGTACATCATGCGAGGCTTGAACACTACATAACCCCTAAACACGACATGAGGCATGAACATAATGCAAGGCATGAACACCATATAACCCCTGAACATGATGTAAGGCTTAAGCATGATATAGGTCCTGGCATCATAAGCTAGGCATGACACTTGAAATGTGAGCTTAATGCAAGTAATTAAATCATGAGCTTTCTCAACATATTGAGTGAATATGAGAGTTGATCTTGACATGAGGCTTTATCCTAACATTATCCTTGAATATGAGAGTTAAATATGAGTCCTCTAGTGTAAACACATGTAAGGTGAACATATGAGTTGAACACAATTTCTCTAAGATGAACACACACGAGCATTTGTGGGTCAAATATGTGAATCGAGCATGAACTTGGCAACATGTGAATTGAGCATTATCATGAACATGTGAGTTGAGCATGCATCCTCTGATATGAACATAGGTGAGCCAAATCTTCGAGTTAAGCATGAGTCCTTAATAAGGCTTTATTCCTTGTACTATCCTTGTCATTTTTTCTTCAACTTCTCACTTTTATAGTTATACAATTTCTATCCCATTTGCAATACACTTTATGAACTTGCTTACTTCCCTTGGTTTTCACATGCAATCACCCATTCCTCCTCCTCCAAGTGGTAGTAATTGTACATAGGTATTGCTACCACTTTCAAGAATTAATAAGAGGAGGCAACATAACATTATACGGGAGTAGTCTCATGTGTTGAATAAATCTAATAGTATTATCCTTAAAATCAAGAAAAGGGGGATGTTGTAACATTAAGAGTACTCATGTATTGAGCATCGCATGCACATCGAGCTTTATACATATGTGCGCTTCGAGCATCGCAAGCATACATGCATCAAGCTTTGTGAACACGCGCACATCAAATATCATGCATAAGGAGTATCATATAAACACAATATTATGAGCAACGATCGTCATTACACAAGAATAAACTCTTCATATTCTGTATCCATTTATAATTTTCCTTCCCCAGTTATTGACATGTGGAGAAGGGGTAAGTCGATGAGTCTTAATACACCTCTCTCCCTCATGACAGCATTAAGGACCTAATGCTGCATTATAGGATGCTAGTCTTTAAAAGTCATAATACCACATATGATAGATATTGTCTTAAGCCTTATTTTATGTAATCTTCTTGATTACTTTGTTGTAACTCTTTTATTGTCCTTGTGAGTACAAGTTGCCATTGAATATGTAGAATCAACAACAATGAAGTTTATTGACCAACTTTTGTGCTTTTTTATCTCTTTGGCACTTTCGTTAACTTTTATGAAGGTGTCTTGTCGTTATGCACTTGAGAGTGATAGCTCTTCACTTAGTACTAATGTGCTAGACAATAATATAGTAAGGTAGCTTCAATCTCCGTAATGGCTTACAATGTCTTGATAGATAGTGAGAAGCATATCTTAATCTAGTGACAACATAACTAAGCATATCCTAAGTTTAAGCATGCTTTGTTCTCAAAGACTTTACATACTTAAGAGTAATGTCTCAACTAAGCAATGCTATTGTTTGATGTAAAGTAGTAAAATTGTTTCGTTATCCCTGTTTTTCTTCTTAAAAAAAAAAATGATACCACACGATAGGGAGTAAGGGCTCAACCTAGTCATACTAATGTTAAGCAACATGAGTTTTAAATTTCTGAATTGACATGATTGTGAGACTACTTCGACTCTTTGATCTAAGGGGCCTTTTGTAGAATGGATATAATTGTGAGACTACTTAGACTTGATGATCTAAAGGGGTCTCTTGTAGAGTAGATGTGATTGTGAGACTACTTAGACTCGATGATCTAAGGGATCTCATAAGTTATCTCATACATTGAGGTAAGAATTTTGCTTGCTAATGATAATATATAGAAGATTCTTTTTAAGAAGTGTTCAATTGCGCATATGCAGCAATAGTGGTACTGATTGCCTGAGATCAATAATTCTTTCTCATTAATTAAGAGGGTAGTTCCTACTACTTAACTACATAACATGACTTACTAGGATGTTACTTGGGTTTAAATGTCAATATATTAAAATACTCACTAATGGGATTATCTCTACTATTTGATGGCAAGAGACATAGAAATTATATCACATTAAAGCTATACATAAATATCATGGCATAATGTATGTCTAGGAGCCAATGCTCCTACCAATACACAACATATGAGCTAAGCTCATCAACATGCACTTAGGAGACTGGGCTCTTACTAGCCAGCAACAATGTGTAGTTTATATGTTATATTCATTATTACTTTCTTTAGATCAATTAAAGGGTTAGTTTCCTACGTTTAGTTATAAACTATTTTGTGAAATTAACTTTGTGCACTCAAGAGACTAGTCACTTACTTTGCAACTACAATAGTAATAAAATGAAGATACACAAACACTTATCACATTCTCATTAGAAAATATTAGTGATGGGAAAAGGAACTTTCATTAACAAGAAGTAGTCATCACTATGGTTACATATGAAATGAAACGAAATGAAAACTGGAATAAAACCAGTGAGAACACATCATAGCTACCAGTGGTTCTTGCACTTCTTAGCTTATAATGTACTTTATATCTTCATAATATCATTGGTTTGCTTTCATTTCTTCATGCCCCCATGACAACCATGCATCCTCTTCTTCTTGAATGTTCAAGTCTAAGCCTCTTCCCCTATAGGTAGCTGTGTCTCAAGGGATTCCACTAAAGGTGTCTCCCCTTCATTCACATGCTCATCAAAGAATGTTGCTTCGGTGAAGTGAGACTCATTATTTATGAATAGGTTCTTTGTTACAAGATTGAAGATGTCTTGCTGATTCCAATGACCCTTCATGCATTGATGCCATGTTGAGGGTATTATGTTAAGATCATGTAGCTATGTCCTTCCTATAAAGAGATGGTAAGATACAGGCGCATTGATCACATGGAACCATGTGGAACTATGGATAAGTCCAGTATCAAAATCTACTTTAACATGCCCCATTATCTTCATGGAAGACTCGTAGAAGCTATTTAGTGTGATTGGTTGTCTCACTAAGTTTTGAATATCTATCTTTACATCTTTAAAAGTAGACATTGGCATAACATTAAGTGAAGATCCATTATTGATAAATGTCCTCCTGATAGAATTACCATTGAGTATGCTTTCTACATATAAAGGGCAATTGTAGCTAGGATTCATTGTATAATTGTCAACATTAGTAAATGTAATTGCATCCTCATTCACTGGACTAATTCCCTATGTAGGACATGCTATAGGAGGTTTCTTGTATTGACCTTGCAAGATCCTTATGAATGTAGATGTTTCCTTAAGCCGGGCATCCATATTAAAGCTAAGTAAATCAAAGAAATTCTTAACATTGGCAATCTTCAACAAAGAAAAAGTAATGATGTCATCTCTAGTTATCTTGGTCTCAAGTCCTTTATACTTAACTTCATGCACCTCAATTGGTTGCATGTCCATATTTTCCGCCTTTGTGGGGTCGTCAGTGATAACATTCACAACACCACGTTAGGTGTTATGAGTTAGAAGTGTTTTGTTCTTAATACCATTATCTTCACTAATCAGTTCTCCATTTTGAACTCGCTCATTAAATATTTTCTTCAAATTCTAACAATCTTTCATAAGGTGGCCTACACTCCTATGAAATTTGTAATACTTAAGGTCACTCTTCTCTTCATTTATCGATAAGCATTCAACCCTTAAAAGTCTGATGTTCTAATCACATAGTCAAGGAGTGTATACTTTTCCCATTGAGCATAGGTATGCCAAAGATGGTTTAGTGCTTATAGGCTTTTCACTTCTAAATTTCTTTACTCTATTTAGATTCTCCTCTTGGACTATATTCACTAATGGTGTGCACTTATTAAATCTTATGTTTTCACCTCTTTGTTGTGCTACTAAATTATTGATCCTTTGCGCATTCTCAACCAATATAGCGAAAGAAACTAACGAGAGGTTCTTAAGATGCATTGCGTACTTTGTAAACAACCGTCGAATGTAAATCTTGACTAACTTTCTTTCATCACAAACGTCTTGTATGTCCAAGGAATGCTCCCTAAAGCACTTAATGTAATCCATAAGATCTTCCTTAAGCTTTTGTCAAATTCTCCTCATGTCATTAGGGGTAACTCTTTCTTCAATGGTAAATAACTTCTCCAAAAACATCTCACACATGTTTCCTCATGAATCGACCGATCGTAGGGGAATGTTGACATACCAAGTGTACATCTTCTCAATGAGTGCCTTAGAAAATTCTTTTAGTTTCAAATCATCATCTAAACTATATACTTTTTGTGCCTCAACAAACTTTAACAAATGTTTTTTGGCACTCCCCTTCTTGCCATTAAATAACGTGAACTTTAGACTTACATTATCCTTAAGGTATGGCTTTACAACAATGCGCTAGTGATATGGGAGCTTCAATTCCAGTATCCCAGCCATAAACTTCACTTGTATCTCTTTCAAATGTACGTCTAAATCTCTTTTGGTCACAAATGAACGCTTCTAGGTAAATACTTCCACCCTTAGTGACATCACAAGAATGGAGTGCATAAACGTGAGATTCACAAGTGTAAAGCTTATAGGCATCGGAGTGCATGAGCGCGAGATTCACAAGTGTAGAGCTTGTAGGCATAGGATTCATTGGTGTTGGTTACATAAAGTCAACAATTATGACACATGATATAACGTATGAGGATGACAAGCTTCCAATCTAAACTCCTTAGTTCCTTACTTAAAGTAATAAATCTTGCATAGCTGTAGGTTCCACTACAGGAAGTTGCTCCTCAACTCTATGAGTGACTTACTCATTGACAATAAGAAGATTTAGTAAGGTGTGTCATTGCACCACATTGGAAGGATTCGAGGAAGTTACTCCTTGTTACACAACAAAAAAGGCAACCAAAGTAGAAGCACATTGAGCAAGCATTACCATGAGTTCACCTAAGTTCTTATTAGTCTCTTGCAATTCACACATTAGATGCGCATTATCAAGGATACCTTCCTACATGCCATCTCCTTAATCAATGCTTGCAACTAGAGGTAGGATTAAGTTGTCTTTACCTTAGAGGTACCATGATGTAGGTATCAAGTCTTCCCTCCTATGTGCAGTTGCAAAAAATGTAGGGGTATAGATACAGATGTAAAGGTCATATGCGTACCGCATGTGAAATCATACTATACGTAACTAGGGAAATAACTTGAGTGACTCATGCAGGATGATCAAGAGAGAAGTGTAGAGAGGAGGAGTAGGCAATCTTGATAAGGCTCTAACACGTATGACACATATGGTGACAGGTGGAGGAACGCAATGGCATCAAACTCCACAATTAATGTATAACGGGATAAAGTTCTTTAAGTGTTTGAGTGTTTGATCTTTGAGTTAAGGTTTCAGCAGAGTAACAGCATTAATGGGGGTTTCTCTCTTATCCAAATGAGGATGTGAATGCAGTATGTATAGGAAATGGTAGTTGATCCTATCCATAGGATCACGATGGTGATCAATGGTTAAAATTAAAGCCCTTTATTAATGGATCTTAAGTGGGCTATTTTTATAGGTTTTGCTTTAGATAAAGGTTTTATTTATTATTTTAGTGTGAGATAAACTAAGAAAGATTATATTGGACAAACCGATCCAATAGGCTCTACTCTAAGCTCACTATACCAAATCTCCCTTATTCATCCCAAATATTTGGAATCAACTCTTTGCACCCTACCACCATAACTTAAAGAGTTAAACCTAATTAATTAACGAGCTTAAAGCCTAAACTTAAATTTAGCCCCCTATAAAATTGTAACTACAAATTCTATAAACTAATATGGGTAGTGTAACTTTTTTATAAAAAAAAAAAAGAAATTCAATGAAATGGAAATAAAAACTAAATAACTAAAATGAATGCATGGACAAATTTAAAAAATTAGCTTAAATTGCCTCCATCAAGGTCATATTAGAAGGTGTCCCACTCCCATATTGCTAAAGAATTTGGGGGAAACTCTTTTCTCATAAAATAATCAATCCTTTTTAGACGAAATCCCCTAAAAGCCTCCATAATGGGTTTAACAATAGGAGAAGATTCATTAATAATTGCCTACTTAGAGAGAGAGAGAGAGAGAGAGAGAGATACCTCAAAAACATTTAATTCAAATTATAACTCGGCTTCTCTAAATTTTTCCTGTAGGGTTAAGAAATTTATACTTCCTTCAATTTTTGTAAGAAGCTCTTTTAAGTCCAAGAGGCTAACAATAATATCAACATTCTCCTCTAACTACTCTCTCCCCTTACTCAATTTTCCTTCCATATTTTGGTTGTTAAGATCCTCTCTAATTCCTAACTCCCTTTTTCATTCAACCCTTACCCCCATCTCTTCATTAGCAAAAACCCTTCCATGTATCATGAATGACCATTTTTTGCTAGGTAAGTGAAAGGGTTACTCTTTAGAAGCCTAGATTAGTATAAAGTAGAAAATATTATGTCACTGATAACACTCATTTAACATATGTATTTTAGAGTAGTTTGACATGATTTTAGCTATTAATTATGTTAGTTTTATGGTGATTTGGAGCTTAATTGGTTAATATTTCATTTGTAGGAGTTTTGGAAGCTTTTGATGAATTTTCAACAAATTTCTATGGAGTTTTTAGGTTTAATTGAAAGAAGTACATTGACTACCAGATTAAAGCAAAGAAACTCAGGCAAGAATTGAAGTCTAGAGAGGACCACATACAGTTACTACTACTAAGTTCGTGACTATATACCTCTTTTCAAGAATTTATGTCAAGGTAGAAGAAATTACATGTAAAATATAAGATCATGCCTAGCTACCACGATCATGATCCTAAGGCATGATGATGCCATGATTTGTAAATCTTCTATTTTAATAAGTTTTATTTGTAAACCTAAGTCTAGCCTCTATAAATACGTGTTTAGGTTCGAGATGCAAAGAGAAGCCCTTTAAGAAGAGCTTGCAGGGTAAATTTGTACAAAAGGTTTTCTCTTTTATTTCTTTTCCTTTCTTTTAACTACCATGTTGTAATTTTATTGTTCTTAGTAAATCATTGTTGAACTCTAGTCTCTAATGTAACTATTGATGTTTCTTTATTCAATCTATGATATTGTGTTTTGCGATTTAATTGTATTGGATTGTAGTGTTCCTTAATTCAATTTTACCGATGATTGAATTAATAAGAGAGTTTGTTATAGAGTTCACGAGATCGTATAGTACAATTAACTAATGCAATTAGAAGTAATCAACTCGACTAAGGTCTAGCCTTTTGGTTTCTTTGAATTAGGGTAACCTAATAGAGGGATTCAAGATCATAATGAAACCTTGAGATACTCTACTATAGAAACAATTCCAATCGAGTATGCTTTGAGTCAGGAATTAATTAGAGACACGAGTCTAATTAGTTCTTATTAGGAATCTCCACGATCCAAAATTGCAATTGAGATTGAAAGGTTACATAGACCTCAAAAGTAAATGAAATAAGATTTACAAAGGATTATGTATTCCCATTAATTTAATTAGTTCTATTATTTTAAATATTCATATTTTTGTTAGTTATTCTCGTAATTTTAATTAGTTTCATTATTTTATTTTATTTGTTCTTATTTAAGTATTATTGTTCTTTGTTATATTGTCCATTTGATCATAATCTTAATTGTAAAGTTAGACAATTGGAGATTAGAGGGTAAAATTGCTAATAGTTTTGGGTTCACTCATATTCATGGTTCCCTTTGGGATCAAAAACTTAGACTCAAAATCCATGTTTATAATATATCTTAATTAGGTGTAATTGCCTAATACCACCCCAATCCAATTTTTGGTACCATTGCCATGGAACCAACAAAATGAAACTAATTAGGATACTAGTGAAATCTTGGTTATTCTAATAATTTTAATATGCTTGCAACATATTATATCCTTTTTATAATTTCTCTTGATATTTTCATTATTTTTTTATTCTAACTTATGGATTATTTTACTATATGACCAAGAATATCAATATAAGTCTCATATAATTTGATCCGAAAATTGAAATGACTTCTCACTACCTAAGGAAGAGAGTACGTGAATTAATAGATCTAATTAATCAAGGTTCATCCTTCTAACTTAAGGAAGAATTAGAAAAAGATTCAAAAGAAGAAGAAGAAGAAGAAGAGATTGAAAACATAGCAATAAACAATAACAATGCCAACAAAACTCCAATAAAATTTGCTAAGCTTAAGGCAATTAAAGTTAAGTCCACTATCACTAAACTAGCAATACAAGCAACAAACTTTCAAATCTAGTCAAAAGTAATCCAAATGGTATAGCAATTCATCCAATTCGATGGGTTAGCTAATGAAGATCCAAACAATCATATCTCAAGCTTTTTGGAAATCTATGACACCTTCAAAATTAACAATCATTAACGAGGTAGTTAAACTCAAGCCATTCCTATTTTTGATTAGAGGTAAGGCTAAGCAATGGCTTAATTCATTTCTTAGAGGATCAATCACCACCTAAGAAGACTTAGTTGAAAAATTTCTAAGTACTTTCACCTGCTGTAATAGCAAAGTTTAGGTACAACATATTATCCTATGCCCAAATCGATGGAAAGATAATATATAATACCTCAAAGAGATTTAAGGAGTTGCTTAGGCATTGCCCGCATCATGATTTTCCTCTATGGATGTGATTCAGACCTTTTATAATGGTCTTAATTATCTTACTTAGCAGATGACTAATGCCATAGCTGGAAGTACTCTGAGTCCTAAGACAACAAATGAAACCCAAAAGTTAATAGACAGCATGGCCATGAATAATTTGTAGTGAGATAATGTCAGAGCTAAGGTTAAGGTAATAAAAAAATTTGAAGTGGACTCCATTACTACATTGAAAGCCTAAGTTGAAAATCTAAGTGAGAAGATTAAAGGATTGATGAAATCGGTGAATGAAGCGCCAGAAGAAACATTGACCAATCGGGAAGATGTTAATGTTATTGCTAATAGGACTCAAAATAACCCTTTCAGTAACGCTTATAACCTAGGATGAAGAAATCACCTGAATTTCTCTTGGAGAGTCTAGCAATAGTAGCAAAGTAGGAATGTTCAAGCTCTGAATAGGAATCCAAATTTAGAGGAAGATCTGAACGAGTTTATACATGACTCAAATGTTCGATTCCAGGCTATAAAAGCATCATTTGGGAATACTAAAGCATCCCTTAGAAATTTGAATAATTAATTAGGGTAATTAGCTATAACCATCACGTAGAGGCAACAAGAAAGCCTGCTTAAGCATACTAAACCAAATCCTAAGCCAACCAGATTAAAACAAAACTAAAGGAAGGATTTAATCATCAAGCTAACAACATACAATAACAACACTCTTAGGAAGCAACCTAAGCTTATCTTTATTTAAGTCTTTTTCTTTTAATTCTCATTGTTTCAATTTCATTAGTCCATTTGAGTATTATCTCTTTTGAGATTAGTTAGTCTTTCACTGCATGAATGCTTTTATTTTGTCCAGTTATTAATGGAAAAAGTCATCCAATTGGTAGTTCTCCAATTGAATTATGAGACTCAATCTATTTTGATTTTAAGGTTTAATGAAGAGATTTTTGGTTAAAAAAAGGAAAGGAAAATCAACAATAGCTAGATTTAAGAGTCAAAAAGGACCACAACTAAAGTTCATGCTCATGATCCCCTCAAGAGACAAAAATCTAAAAGAACCATGAAATTGGAGACCAAGAGGATCAAGGCCAAGATCCTTGCTCATGATCACACCTTAGGAATATCTCATGGAAAGGGGAAGAACCACAACCATAATCCTTGACCGTAGTTGATTCCTAAATTCAAACATTACGAGTATTCCTTCTTCCCCTCATTCTAAACACCTACTCTCTCTCTAACACGCTACTTCCTCTCATTTTCTATCACTATCAAGCAACTAAACTTCACAATTGTTTTTGTAGATTTTTCCTGCAAATCAACAAATCAAAGGTATGTACAACCTTACTCTTCACTTCAATCTATTGATTTATCATTTTCTTGAATAAAAATTGGATTTCTTTTGGGGTTTGGTTACATAATACAATGATTGCATGTGTGGAGATTGTTAATTTTAAGGATGATTAGTGGAAGATTATGAGACAAGGAGCATTGTATGTATTGTTTGTTATCACTTCTAAAAATCCATGACTTGTGAAGTTGAGAGAAGAAATACTGTTGCGAATGTTGTGGAGGTGATGAAGAAGAAGGGAATATTATGAATTAATTAGGAATTGTTAGTGCATAATTGTTATGAATTCACATTTTTCCTGTGAACTTGTTGAACGAACTTGAATTGCTAAGATTATGCCCATGTTTAAGCTTTTAATAGAAATGTCTAGCAGGATGATACAATTTGTCATTGAAAGAGATCATGAACTAGGTGAGGATTTCATTTCATTTTTGTTCCTAGTGTTTCATTCATTCATGCTAGCAACAAATTAGCATCACATTGTGGAGATCTATGATTGCTTGATTTGGTTAGCCAAATTTTTTTTTTAGCATTATTTTTTAGAAAGATGATATCAAATTAAACTCTCTTTTGTTTTATCTATTTCAGACCATACCTCACTATAAGCATGTAACACCCCAAAACCTGAAACATTACTGCTCGCCCTATATCCTAGCTTTTACTGGCATGTCAGCATTTAGAAACCTATAACTTGTCTAATATCCACAAAATAATTACATGAAATCTACCAACATACAATTTAATAACCTTAAATTTGAATAAGAGTGTAATGTTGACCATTCAATTTCTATATATCACAATAGTAAATGAACCCAACTATCATGAGTAAATGAAGCTAAATATGATATAACTCCAAGATAAACAACCTAGAGTCTCATAGCTCCAACGAGTGATAGCCCAATAACATCAACTATAGGAGTCACAAGCGACTTAGATAATCAACATACGGTCCTCAATGGTTCACTCCTAGAAGCTGAACTACACTGTCCCTACTCTTTCACCATAATAATGAAAATTATACTCCTTATCATAGTACAAATAATCATAACTTGCATCCTCTACAGAATAACCACCATAAACTTCATACCTTAAACCTGAAGCTAAAAAACAACAATTCCTTAAAGTTTAAGCTAACACTTAATATAAGATACCACATACATGCACATGAACATACATGTAACAAGTTAAGCACACATACAGGGTATCATCATAAATGCAACAAACAACCGACTTTAAATCTTGTCATTTAGGTCTACAAATAGTGTAGTATCAGCATCCAAAGACTTGAGATTACTCATGACCTCTAAACACACAATATATAAATACTACATCGATTCTAGTGTTGGGTTCTTCCCAATCAACCAAGTTCCAAAAACCATTCTAGATTTACTTAGGTCCTTTTAGTACAGGACTCCACCAGGGATAGTGTCTTATAAAGATCACCAGGTACCTCGCCAACACCACTGGACCAGACCAATGAGTGGTTAAAGCCAAACATAATTAACATTATCAATTAAGTCCAATTTATAAACTAGCTTGGCACACACAACCATCAAACATGTATCTTGTACCTAAAGCTCCTATTTCAATAAGATTTGACATAATACATCTTCTAGCACCTATTTAAAAATATAAATGCTAGTTTAAAATTTATTAAATTCTACAACTCAATACTTTTTTCCCTTTAACTCAACCCTTTGCCCCATACTTTAAGCTTCTAAACCTTACCCTATACATCTTTTCATATCCTTCTATATACTTTTCAACATCCTATAATATATACACATCAACACTAATGCGTACACATATACAACATATATTATATACATAATATATATGTACATAACATACATAATATATTTACATAATGTATATATGATTATATTTATTTATTTATTTATTCCTTTTTTTTCTCTCTCACTATTTTTTTTTCTCCCTTACTCAATGTTTTCTTTCTCCCCCTCACTCATTATCTCTCATCCCTCCCCTACACCACACATACACACACACACATACACATTAGCATATGTACTTTAGAATAGTTTCACATGATTTTAGCTATTAATTGTGTTAGTTTTATGGTGATTTGGAGCTTAATTGTTTAATATTTCATTTATAGGAGTTTTGGAAGCTTTTGATGAATTTTCAATAGATTTCTATGGAGTTTTTAGGTTTAATTGAAAGAAGTGCATTGACCAGGAGATTGAAGCAAAGAAACTCAAGCAAGAATTGAAGTCCAGAGAGGACCACGTGCAATCACCACTACCCAGTTTGTAACCATGTACCTCTTGTCAAGAATTTCCATCAAAGTAAAAGAAATTACATGCGAAATATAAGATCGTTCTTAGCTACCATAGCCGTGATCCTAGGGCATGATGATGCCATGATTTGTAAATATTCTATTTTAATAAGTTTTATTTGTAAACCTAAGTCTAGTCTCTATAAATAGGTCTTTAGGTTCAAGATGCAAAGAGAGCCCCTTTAAGAAGAGCTTGTAGGGTAAATTTATACAAAGTGTTTTCTCTTTTATTTCTTTTCCTTTCTTTTAATTACCATGTTGTAATTTTATTATTCTTAGTAAATCATTGTTGAACTCTAGTCTCTAATGTAACTATTGATGTTTCTTTATTCAATCTATGATATTGTGTTTTGCGATTTAATTTTATTGGTTATAGTGTTCTTTAATTCAATTTTACCTGTGATTGAATTAATGAGAGAGTTTGTCATTGAGTTCGCGAGATCTTATAGTTCAATTAACTAATGCAATTAGAAGTAATCAAGTTGATTGAGGTTTAACCTTTTGGTTTCTCTAGATTAGGGTAACTTAATAAAGAGATTTAAGATTGTAATGTAAAATTAAGATACTCTACTACAGAACCAACTTCGGTAAAGTATGCTTCGGGCTAGGAATTAATTAGAGAAACCAGTTTTATTAGTTCACATTAGGAATCTCCACGGTCCAAAATTGCAATTGAGATTGAAATGTTATATAGAACTAGGTAATAAATGACATAAGATTTATTAAGGATTATGTATTCCCCTTAATTTTTTTAATTCTATTATTTCAAATATTTGTGTATTTTTTAGTTATTCTCATAATTTTAATTAGTTTTGTTGTTTTATTTCATTTGTTCTTATTTAAGTTTTACCGTTCTTCATTTTATTGCTTATTCAATTATAATCCTAATTGCAAAGTTAGATAATTGGAGATTACAGGATAAAATTGCTAATAATTTAGGTTTACTCATATTTATGGTTTCTTATGGGATCAACAACTTAAACTCAAAATTTGTGTTTATACTATAACTTGACTAGATAAACTTGCCTAATACTACCCTAATCAGTCACATTTAGTATACAAAAATTGTCTAGAATGGAATGAAATAGATTGAAATAGAATGGAATGAGGATCAGAATGATAAATCATCTCTTGTGTTTGGAAATACTGATAGGATGGAATGACATTAAATGCCTATATAATATTAATTATTAAAGATGGCCTTTGTTATTGCATGCCATAATTTTTTTGAAGGTTACATAAGTATTTTTGTGTTAATCTATTAATGAGGATGGAATTAAATTACACTTCTACCCCCTCAAAAGTAGAATCGAATTCCCCCTTAAAGGTAGAATCAATGATTCTAGTGAATCATAATTCCACCTTCAAATTATTCTTATAAACATAGAGAAAGGGAATGCAACCAAAAATCGCATTTCTATTCCTGTCCATTCCCACATACTAAATACGACATTAACATCAAAAGTACCTTCTCTCTCTGCTCATTGTCTAACTCCACTATAGACTTCATTTTTTGTTTCACATTACTTACATGTGTAGTAGGTATGGCAAAGTGGCTCATGTAAGGGTTAATTCATTAAAGGTCTAAGGATTCTTTGTTAAACATTTTTCTAAATTTTTAAGAGTACTTCTTGGAATTTAGGATACTACTTTATCAAGGATTTTTTGAGTTATAAGTTCAAATATTCACAAGAGCAAGGGTAGTTCCCACTACACCAACACACATGTCTATAATTCGTAGGTACGAGTTGTACCTAACTACTACTATGTGCACTACAATGTTATCTCCTTGATTTCTCTAATTTTACTCCATCTCAATCTCTACAGCCAATGTAATCAAAATCAATAAAAAAAAAATATCTCAACCTTGAATTTCAAAATAATCAAATAAAATCTACAAATACAAAAGAAAGAAAATAAAGTAAGATGCAAATTTAAGTAACAACAATGCAACTAAATGCAAACCTAATTCAAAAGGAAAGAATTCTTTTTAGATTTTTCAAATTTTAAATCCTAAGAGTAGTTAGAGTAGTAGAAAATAAACTAGTACTTACCCTTAACCTAACAAATAAATTCAATTAATCAAAGACAACCAATCTAAACTACTCTAATTAAAATAGAACAAATAACAAAATTAAAGTTAATTAAAATTAACTACGAATGCATTAACTTAGTATTCAATTACTAATCCCCCTATAACTACTATGTAATCTATAAATCTCACTCTTGCTTATTGGAATGTGGGAATTACTAAAATAAGTTAATCGAAATTACTTCTACTCATAAACTCCTAACCTCAATTATAATCTACCTGAATTGCTTCTACAATAGAATATATAAAGATCACATTAAGTCTTTGAATTCTACTATTAGGTCATCATGATTCGGAGAAACAAAGTTGCCAATCACTTAGTCTACTTCAATTACACCAGTCCATACACAATAGGATCTTGTAATCTCTAAAATAAGCTCTAGCATTGAATTAACAACCTTGATAAATATTAATTTAATACAATAAAGCACAATGCAATTAGATCTCAATAATAAGAAATCATATATTGATAATAAAAAAGAAAAGTAATTACATTAAATTTGGGGCTCAAAATAATTGAATACTAAAACTAAATTAAAGTATCAAAAAAATAAAGAAAGAAAGGAATAAGAAGAAGAAGAAGAAGAAGTCCAAAACCCTAGCCTAAGAATGAAAGATGAATAAGTGATATTATGCCTAAGTATGTTTATAAGGCCTTTTTTATAGTTACATGTATATGACAACTTTTAAGGCTTCAAATCTCTTCAAAAACAAGGAAATTCGAAAGAAATAACATGTTCATGCCCTAAGTTCATGCCCATGATTCTTGGGTTTAATCTTTCTCTACTCAACAATTGCTAATGAGTAAAATAGGCGGTTCATGCCCATAATCCTCTTAGCCAAACAATTCTTCCTTGTTTCTTACTATTTAGGACGTGATTTCAATTAATGACAACATTCTTAGGTATGATTCTCTTCTAGACTTCATCATTCACCTAAATCCTCTTTTAAATCATCCAAAACTTAATCAAATTCATCATACAAATCTTGAAATCAAAATATAATCCAATTGAGCACCAAAATAACTAAAAATAGCTAAGAAATACATAAAAACACTATCTAAATAACCCATAAAAATATGTCTAATTTAGTACTTATCAAACACTATGGACTTTAGAAGTCCATGTAGTCGAACTTCCTAGAAGAAAAGATCAATATATAAAGCGCTATTAGTTTGTTAACATGGTATGAAGTGTGCCAACTTGTTGAAGTGATCAATGATTACTAGAATGGAGTCCTTTTGATGAATGGTTACATCACATGATTCATGAGCCTCATAAATGTATTTGGCCTATTTGTCAAGCTAATGGGCATGACCAATCACTCATATAGGTCGTGCCTTGTCTTAAAGGCTATTTTCCACTTATCTCCAAGTCTCATAAGTATTTGATGGTAGCCACTCCTCAAGTCAATTTGGAAAAAATCTTCTCACCATAAAGCTCATCTAACATGTCATCAGGCCTCGATATTGGATACTTGGACTTGATTGTGATCCAATTGATTACTCAGTTATTAATGTACAAGTGCCATCATTCATCTTTTTCTAGGATGAGTAGAGCTAGCACAACATATGGGCTTATACTTTCTTAAACATAACCACGCTCTATCAACTCGTCTGCCTATCTTTCAACTTAGTTGCTTACTTAAGGTTCATTGTCGATTAGGAAGAGCAACACCTGGCTACAAGCAATGCAATGTTCTATTCCTTAAACTATTGGCAATTCTTTAGAAAGTTCCTTAAGGAATAGGTCAATGAACTCATATATCAATATTCTTACCTTCTCAGGCATTAAACTCAAATCTCTTAATTCCAATAAACATCAAACCAATAGAAAAATAGGCTCATTGGCCTTCATGATTTGATTTATTTCACCTAAGGTCATTGTAAAAGCCTTCTTCTTCAAAGCTCGAGTAAGCTAGTTCCAAGTCTCACTAACTTGACTATAGGCCAAGCCTATAGTATGATCTTCTTTCCATCCTTTATAAAGGCATACATTTTCTTATCTCTATCATTGATAACACATTAGTCAAATAGCTAAAGTCAAACTAACAATGTAAACCCCGCGAATTTAGCTTCCTAAGTATAGAAACAAATGTCCAAACTGTAAATGATTTCCCGAACTCAAAAGAGTCAGTAAGATTTAAAGCAGATTAAAATCTCAATCTAAAACCTAAAGTGAATATGAAAAACATTAAATCATCAATTGAATCCCTAACCACATACGAAGACCCTAAAACCTCGAACCTCATCAAAACCCTAAAATGACAATCGAAGATTGAATCGCGTAAGAATATATGAAACCCTAAATGTGTAAAAACATTAGAGATTGTGCCCTAAAGTAATAAAAACCCTAAAACTATAACTTTAAGGATATAAAAGCACTAATTCACCATACTTTACCCAAAAACCCTAAATGATAATATATCCTTCACATTTTGCCATTTCATCGGTAAACGACTAAGGATAACCCTCAATCATGCATAAACATTTAGAATACTTAAGCGATCCCTTAGAAACTAAGATAATGAATCATAGATTACATTTATTTCTTAAGTGTATGATTAAGATAGTCTTACCTAGAGTTAGAGGTATGGTTGGAGATTAGGTTAAATGTAGTAAACCTTAATACCTTAAATGACATTTTTCATCTTAATTACACTAAGTAGTTTACCAAATGATGTTTATAGGTTATAAATACTTAAAGTAAGATCTCATCATCTACTCTTACTAATCAATTCATCAAATACCTCATTTCTTCTCATTTCCTTCATTTTTCCCTTAATTTCCCTTAATTACTACATTATGTGTATAAAATTACATAAGCTTAAGGAGAGTTGACCAAGTCAACACTTTGAAAAGTCAACAAAATACACTTAAGAGATAAAGAAAATATCTCTTCCTTAATGATGGCTTTTCTTTTCTTTCTTTTTGATTTTTTCTCCTCCTTTTCTCTTCAATTGCTGTCCACAATTTCTTCCTTCTAGACCCCACCATTCTCCTTCTTCCATAAGAAAAACAAAGACAAAAGAAACAAAACAAAACAAAAATCCTCCTCCATGCCGTGAGCCTTCCCCTTCCCTTTCACTTTCATTTCTTCACTTTTGCCTCCTTAAATCCAACACATCTAAAGGTGTGTACTTAACTTACTTTATGTTATTCATTAGTTAGTTAATTAGGTAGATTAGATAAGTAGTTAGATGTTTAGTGATGTCTTGAAGAAGAGGAAACAAAGTTCCCATCTTTAAGTGTAGAAATTAGAACTTTTGAAGAAGAAGAAAGGAAGACATGAGTATAAGCTTATAAGTATGTGTACATAAAGAAATACCAAAGGAATACAAATATGTGAACCTTTATACATAGGTATTTATCATGTACATAACTTGAATTAAGACCATATCTAACTATATATGTGTATACTATACTAAATACATACATAGAAATACAAAAGGATGAAATTGAGAGGATTTTCTTAAGGAAAAGATTAGGCATACGAATTTTTGTATAAAAATACGTATCTAACCGTATAGGTATATGAGTAGGTATACATGTATAAATAGGGTATAAATTTAGGTAGATGTATAAGTATATGTATGTATAAGGCATATGTACATAAGTATAAAGTAAGAAACAAAATGTACATAAGATATGTACATATGACATAAGCATGAGATGATGCTTATGTAATCAAATGATGAGGTGAGTGATGAGGTAAGCACATGATGACATAAGCCATGACATAAGCCATGACATAAGCAAGTGATAACATAAGCAATGACCTAAGCAAATGATGATGTAAGCATAACATAAGCATAGATTATAAACTAAGAAAAGAAGAAGAGTGTATCATAATTAGGATCCTAAATTAGTAAACCCTAATACACTTTCTAAATTGGATCATACTTAATTAAGTACATGAATTAGTAATAGTAAAGTAAAATCCTCTAAGTATAAGGATTTAAGGGTTAACTAACTCATTAAGTATAAATAAAAGATATAAATATAAGTAATAAGAGCAATTAAGTTTTCATAGTTAAAATTTCTCTAAATTTAGTTCATATCGTAAAACACGAGTCTTAACGTCCAAAACGGATATCACTGAGTGAACGTGCGTCCGAAAACGATGAAAAACGACTATAAGTTTGCAAATATCGGAATCAGAACAAAAAAATTACAAAATACATAAAAGAAGCCTCATACCTTACTAATATAAGAAAATAGCTACTATTAATCTCATGGAGCATGGTAGCACTATACATACTATACTCGGGTTATATTGGAGGAAACTAGATAAACGACAATAGACTTTTAGTTGACTAAGGAATCCAAATTCTCATAACACTTATAAGGTCTACCATTTTGATTTAGGTATTCGATATCGAGTCCTGGAAACCCTAAAGGCTTGGAGAATGAGCAATAATCCAAGTGAGGGAGTTCTAATGACTTGCTCCTTGCTTGTGCGTATTACTTGTATGATGTTTTGCTGTTTGCTATTGCTTGTATGTTTGAATGACTGTTCTGTTTATATGCTATCATCCGTATGATCACTTTTTTTAAATTGATAAATATAAATATCTGCCTAAACAACCGGTTCTATTCGTCGCATGTCTATGACTTGGTAAAGGTATGAATGGAGAGTACTAGCCTTGCAAAAATCTTAAGAAAAGTAGTTTTGGCAAAAGCTTTTCTATCCTTAAACAAATTTTTGCATGATCGCTGTAAGGGCTTGTGGAGCCATAAATAGTATTTTTAACGTTAAGGTAAAGCTAGCATGGGTTCTCCACTTGATAGCGAGAGGACTCGCTTTATTGTGCTTGAAAGGCCCTGATTACTTTTGGTTACGAGAGGACTCGCATGTTTGTGCCCGAGGGGCCTTAAAGGATCCATCATACTAGCCCCTCTAGTCCCGGTCTCAGCTAGAGGTTAAGGGTCTCATAGCTTGATTCCCATCATTCCCTCTAGGTTGTTTTGGATTTAGGATCAAGATCTGAATGGTGTTCACTCAATCCTCCGTGAAGCTGGTATGGACTAAGGTCAACAATGTTGAAAGTGTTAGAAACCCCATAGTCCTCAGGTAGCTCTAACTTGTAGGCATTATCATTGATTTTTTAGAGGATTTTGAAAGATCTTGCTGCTCTTGCAAATAACTTGTTCTTCCTTTTGTTCGAAAACTGCTCCTTGCTAAGGTGTAGCCATACCAAGTCTCCCAACTCAAATTGTTTAGCCGACCGACCCTTGGTCTTTTCATGCATTCTTCTAGCAACCTGGTCAATGTGCTAAGTGACCTTATCATAGATGTACTGAAGGGATTGTACTCTAGTTAACGCGTCGGGGTCTTCTTGTACAGGTGCAAGTATAGGGGCATGGTCAAGGGGTAACTCGAGGTTGAATCCATAAACCACTTCAAAGGGAGTCTACTTAGTGGTGTCACGTACGATTCAGTTCTAAGCAAACTCGACCACTGGTAGGCAGATGTCCCAATCAACAAAGTTCTTGCCTACTACAGCTTAAAGTAGTGAACCCAAAGCACGATTAACCACCTCTATTGAGCCATCGGTTTAGAGGTGACATAAGGTGCTGAAGAGTAATTTAGTTCCCAGTCAACGCCATAGGGTTCTCTAGAAATGGCTCAAGAACTTTGGGTCTCTATCAAAGACTATACTTCTTGGTACGCCATGTATCCTCACAACCTCCTATAAGAAAAGAGAAGTAATAGCCAAAGCGTTGTTAGTTTTGGTGCAGGGCATGAAGTATACTATCTTACTAAACCAATCCACGACGACTATTACAGAATCTTTTCCTCGAGCAGTTCTTGGTTGTCCAAGAATAAAGTCCATGCTTAGTTCAGTCCATGGCTTCGTCGAGATAGGTAAGGGCATTGCTTTCCTTTGTTCAGCTCAGCACTTGGCCTTTTTGCATATAGCACAGCTTTCGACTACTCAATGCACATCTCTTAGCATTCTCAACCAAAAGAACCAACCATTCAAGAGTTCACAGGTCCTCCTTTCTCCAAAGAGTCCGGAGAGTTCACCGTTGTGGGCTTCTCTGATTAATAATTCCCATAAGGAACAAGTCGGCACATACAGTTTCCCCCCTTGAAATAGATAGCCATCCTCTACATAATACTCTTTCATTGTCCTCCCATCAACGCATCAGAAAATTATTGGTCTAAAGTGTAGATCCTCAGAGTATTATTCTTTGATACTCGCAAAACCAAACAGTCTGGTCTGCAGTTTTAATAAGAGCACAAGCCTCCTCGAAAGAGCATTTGCAACTACGTTACTCTTTCCTTACTTGTATTTGATCACAAAATTGAATCCCTCAAGGAATTCAACCCATCTCGCTTACTGCTTGGATTGTTTGGTCTAACTTCGAAGGTACCACAGTGATTCATAGTCAATATATATGACAAATTATCTCAGCAGTAGATAGTACTGCCATACTTGCAATGCTCGGATTAGTGCCAAGAGCTCTTTGTAATACATGGAGTAATTTAACTGGGGTCCTCGGAGCTTCTCAATATGGAAGGCAATTGGTTGGCCTTCCTACATCAGGACAGTGCCTATTCTAATGCCTAACGCATCACACTCTAGCTCAAAAATTTTGTCAAAGTCGAGGAACACTAACACCAAGGTAGAGGTCAACTTCTTCTTTATCTTGGCAAAATTCCTCTCTTCCCTTTCTCCCCATTGGAAGTCACTGTTTTTCTTTGTTAATTCAGTAAGGGGTACAGCAAAGGTACTGAAGTTCCTAATGAACCTTCGATAAAACGAAGCCAATCCATAAAAACTTATCACATCGGCATAAGTAGTAAGTGTCAGCCATTCAACAATTGCTTGGATCTTCTCATCATCGACTCACAAGCTTCCTCCACTAATTACATACCCCAAGAATACCACTTCCTCCTAGCAAAGGCAACATTTCTTTAGGTTGCCAAATAATCTCTCGACATAGAGAATATTCAAGACTACTCAGATATGTTCATAATGACTTGACATGTCGACATTGTGGATCAAGATGTCATCAAAGTGCACCATGACACACTTCCCGATGAGATATCCCAATACATGGTTCATAAGCCTCATGAAGGTTTTCGGGGCATTCGACAAGCTAAAGGGCATGACCATCCACTCATAAAGCCTATGTCGAGTCTTGAACACAGTCTTCCACTCATCTCCTAGCCTTATGTAGATTTGATGGTAGTTAAACTTGAGATCAATCTTGCTAAAAATTTGGGCCTCACTCAATTCATCTAACATGTCTTCTAGCCTTAAGATCGAATACCTGTATTTGATCGTGATTTTGTTTACAACTCGATTATCAACACACATCCACCAGGTTCTATCCTTCTTCAGCACTAGAAGTTTAGGCACAGCACAAGGGCTAAGACTCTCTCTCACATATCCTCTTTCCAACAACTCATTGACATGACGTTGAAGCTTAGAAGCTTGCTTGGGATTCATACGATAAGTTAGATTGTTTGGTAGTGCAGTACCGGGTATTAAGTTAATGCAGTACTCTATGCCTCAAGTTAGAAGCAACCCTTCAGGTAACTAATCTGAGAACAGGTTGGCATATTCATCCAACAATCCCCTCACCTCTTAGGGTAAATTGTCCTGCTCCTTCATTTCCAGTAGTTGCCTGACCAATAAGAGGGTCGGCTCTTTAGCATTAATGGCCTCTAGGAGTTCAACTCTACTCATCACCAGAGCCTTCTTTGATCTACAAGTAAGTTTCATGTATAACATGTGAACTTCTCTCGGCAGCATCGGATTTAACGTGATATTCTGATCATCCTTTTCGAGCATGTAAGTATTGCTATAACCATCATAGATGACTCTCTTATCAAACAGCTAAAGTCTTCCTAGCCACAGTCTTCCTAACAACACATGGGAAGCACACATGGGTAATACATCGTAAGAAATCTAGTCAATGTAATTACCGATAATGATCGGCAGCAGTATTTGCCAAGTGACATATAATGCTCCCTTCTCACTCAACCAATGTAACATATACGACTTCGAATGTGCAATAGTCGGTAACCTTAGCTTTGAGACTAGGTCGGCTGATGCCACATTGGTACAGGTGATATAAAATAAGTTCTCTCTCTACTCCTCCTCTCATAAGGGTTCCATGCTCATAGTATGTCGAATAACTATGAGTAGCTGGTCAAAGTCCTCGGCATACATGCCTTCCTCAATCAACTCTTTCTTGGTGTTCTCCTTCTCGGCAGGAACCTCTTCCTCCTCGAGTTCCTAATCCATACTCTCTACGTCTAACTTTAGGATGTCTCCCTTAATGACCATCGTCCTTTGGTTCAAGTACTAAGTAGCCATATGTCCAAACTCCTAGCACTTAAAGCATTTGATCTAGCTGGTCTTCCTACCAAACCCTTGCCCCTTCTCATACGTTTCTATCGACACTACAACTTCAGGTTGGCTTTTCTACTTAACTCTAACAACAACCCTTATACTCAGCTCGGTACTCAACAGAGTCCAGTTACTTATCTGTCCTAGTCGACTAATCAGCACTTAGGTCCTTGCCCCTCTACACGTTGGGCAATCCTAATAGCTTCATCCATCGTGTCAAATCATTGGAGTTCCACAATGTCTTGGATGTCTCCTATTAACCCACTAACAAATTTTAAGATTATTCAGGCTGGTGGTTCCTCCACTTCACATCATATCATAAGCATTTAGAATTCCTGAACATACTCATCAATAGTTCAGCCTACTTGTCTCAGCTCCTGAAGCCAAGTGAAAGTATATTAGAGATACGTTTTCGACACAAATCTATTTCTAAGCACTCTCTTCATCTCAAGCCAAGTGTTAATCTCTCAGTACCCGTCTCTCATTCTCATGGCCTAAAAGTTCTTCCACCATATGGCGGCATATCCGGAAAATTCAACAGCAGCAGTCCTCACTTTCTCATAATCCTCATATTGGTAATAATCAAACACATGCTTTACTTTCTCTTCCCAATCCAAATACTCATCAATATTCCCAAATCCATTAAAACTCGAAATTCAAAGCTTCACATGGTCAGACGCTATAGGGGCTCATACTCACTCCTCTTCAAAATACTCTTCTTCCTCCTCATCAAGCTCTCCTATGTCTATCCTTCACTTTACTCGTCCGTCAACTCCTCCACCTCGAAATAGTTAAGCTGGGTTCTAACCTCTAATAAGTTGAGTAGCTTGTAAAGTGTTGTACGCAACCTCAGTGAGTTGGCAAGACAATGCATGAACAACTCGAGTCAGATCTACCAAGAGGTTAGCTACCTCATCGAGCCTCTCGTTAGTGCTTTTGGAAGTTCCCTAAGACTGATGCCCATGGTGGACAACTCCACTATCATTACTGATACCAACATTCATATTTAGATCTGTCATTTTTTTTTCTCATAGATTTAGAATTTAAACAAACACTTCATAAAGTGAATAGCTAATAACACAGAAGACAAATGAACTCAATAACTAACTCTATTTCACACAGGTAAAATGGAGCACAACAGAAATTCAAGAAGAACTAACTTTAGTTCACACAAAACCTTTGCTCTGATACCAAGATGGTGCAAACCGTGACCAAGAAAAGACAAAGCCAGTCACTAGATAGGTCCAAGCTTGCAAAAAGCTCGAAAAAGGGCTAATGGGGAAAGGTATGAAAAGAGTGACAAAGGCAAATGGAGCAATAAGCAAAAACCTATGAACAATTCCAGAGAATATGACGCACCAAAGGAACTTTCAAGGACTCACAGCATAATTCAATATAACGCAAGAATTGGTCTGGTGAGATTACTCGCCACCTAACCTTACTTAAGGGAAAGGATAAGAGTGATGCCGAGAGTAAACAAGTAGTGTTTATGTAAGGAAATAAGTACTCAAGTGTATTAAATGTAATCTGATCATCTTATAACTACAAGTATAGGGGTATTTATACCCATAAACTAAGGTAACTTGCCCAAAAGGGAAAAGACAAAAAGGGCATTTCTTAAAGGGACGATGTACATGTTAGAAAGGGGCAAAAATGAATATACAAGGAAAATAATCATTAGTAGGGTTGTTAGGAGATGTGGATAAAAAAGTATGGACAGATAAGCTTATCTAAGCAAGGATGGCTCAATCGGTCCGAATTAACTCTCTCGACTTCTCGATAAGGATGATGCTAAGTGATTGGGCGGCTCAACAATAGAGAGTAATCGTCAACTCGGCATGCTAAAGAATAAAGGGTGATCATACAGCACAGCATTAGAGGTAATTCGGTAAGTAAGTACTCGACCTCAACCTCGACCTCGGCAAGGGTTGGTTGGAACATAAGGATCTGTCATGCCAACCCCTTTAGTCCTTGGGCTCAGCTGCGAGTTAGGGGTCCTATAGCTTGATTCCCATCATAAATGGGTCCAAGCTCAAGTATCATGTTGCTGAGTTAGAGGAGGCAGCAAAAAAGAAGCTCTTCGTAGAGGAAGCACTAAAAATCTTAGCTCCCAATCAACAATATGAGAAATTACTCTGAAAGAAGCTTCTGTAAGTGGTCTAACAGGCGAGAAAAGCGAATTTAAAAGTTCACCTTGACTATGATTTGTCATGCCTAGACTTTGCCGATGTTGATGATAATGACGCCAGCAATGGCAATGAAAAAGTCAGTAAAGAAGCAGAGACAGAGGTTCAAGGGGAAGGTGACAATGTTGAAGCCAATATTGAAGCTCCTATCAACAACGTAAAACTATCATCTAAGGAGACCCCTTATGTTTGTAAAAAAACATCTAAGTACTCCAAAAGCCCTAGTATCGAAAAAGAAGTAAGCTTTAAGAAGTTCTCATCTTCTTCTAATGAGGACAATACTTTAGCTTAATCAAAGAACAAGAACGTACCGAATTCTTGAGACGATTTGTTAATTTGTACTTTATTTTCTTAATTATTATACGGACTTAATATGGTCGGGATGCCAACCATCTATTGTCATGAGATATTCAACCTTTACACCCTTTATTTCCTATATATTTAATTTCATGTACAAGTTATAAGTTTTTGATACGTTTTATTTCATGTATACGTTCTTTCTTTTGGGCATGTTTTATTTCATGTGCGTATTAGATGTCTTTTTGTAGACATGGCATTCGTTAGTTGCATAGGACATGAACAAGTGCTTTTTTTTCCTTTTCCATGAAATTACCTATTAAAAGGCATATTATTAAAGATGAATTTATGTTACTCATCAGTAATCATTAAGCTTGTTAACCATTATAGGTTTGAACTTATTAAATATTGGTCCATTCGCTATATAGCTAGAACTTCATTAATTTGTTAATAATGCATTGATGGAGAATGAAAACAACAAGAAGTAGAGATACTCATAAACTTGAAATGAACATTTCATACTTGAAACAAGATGTAGGTCATCACTTTACAATGTTTGAAATAAAAACAGACCATAACATTAAAGGAACTAAGAAAAGTAAAGCTTCAAATTCTTGGCATTCCATGCTTAAAGGATGATTGTACCATCTAGTCTTTCTAGTTGATAGGCCTCCTTGCCTATGACTTCTTGGATCCTAACAAGATCCTCCTAATTTGTGAAGAGCTTTCTTTGGTTCTCTCGCGTGCTAGTTGCCTCTAACTTTCTACAAGCTAAATCTCTGAGCCAAAATACCTTGAGTTTTACCTTTTGATTATAATACTTGGCTGCTTTGTACTGATAATCAATAGCTCTCATCTTTAAAATAGGTCTTATCTCCTCAATTATATCTATATCAGCTGTAAGGCCGACTTGATTAGCCATTATGTCAAAGTTCTATGTATGAAGATTGGGTAGATCCATCTCAATCAGTAGTACAGCTTCCAACCCATATGCCAATCTAAAGGTTATTTCTCCAATTGAAGTCCTATAGGTAGTCCTATACCCCCATAAAATGCTCAATAATTCATTAGCCCATTTACTCTTGACTTGGTCAACTTTCCTCTTCAACCTATGTAAGATGATCTTATTAACAACTTCCACTTGCCCATTGATTTGAGGATGAGCCACTGAAGTGCAATTCAAACGAATGTCGTATTTCTCACAAAATGCTCAAAAATTATCATTATCAAATTGTGGTCCATTGTCAGTTATTATCATTAATGGAACCCCATATTTCAATATGATGAACTTGAAAACAAAAGCTTCGACCTTCTGCTTGGTGATTCTTGCCACTGCTTCGACCTCCATCCATTTGGTAAAATAATTCACAGCAACTATGATGAATTGCTACTGTACTATGGACCTTAGAAATGGTCCAAGTATGTCCAATCCCCATTAAGTGAAAGGCCAAAGGGTAGTAAGGCTGTAGAGCTCAATAGAAGGTGCATGCCTTAGTACCTTATGTTTCTAACATTGTGACATTGCTAAATAGCAAATTTTGCATCCTCTCTTATAGTCAACCAATAATAGCCAAGTCACAATATGCAGACATACAGGGTTAGGCCCTTTAAATGGTTGCTATAGATACCACCATGTAATTTAGACAATATTCGTTGTATGTCCTTCAGTAGAAGACATAGAAGATAAGGTTAAGAAAGGCCACGTTTGTAAAATTGGTCATTAATCATTGTATAATTTGCAACCTGATAGATTAACCGATGAGTTCCTTTCCTATCATTAAGGAGGACACTATCCTTCAAATGGTTTGTAATTGGGTCCATTCCAAACTTCTACTTTAGGTAGAGAGACAACTTATAGCTTTGCTCAACAATTTGTAAGGTCTTATTAAGGAGATACTAAATAAAGAGCTTGTCATTGAAGTTAGGGAGTTCTATACTAGCTAACTTCGAAAACTTATCAGTAGTAATGTTTCTACTTCTTGGTATTTTCTCAACTGAAAAGGATTGAAACTCTTCCTTGGGAGTCAATACTATCAGCAAGTACTTGCTCATCACTTCTTCTTTTGTCGCATAACTCTCTTTGACTTGATTCACAACTAGTTGTGAGTCATAAAAAACTTCAACTTTCTCAGCACCAACTTCTTTCACCAATTTAAGTATAGCTATTAAGGCTTTGTACTCGACCTCATTATTGCTAGCTGGAAACTTAAACTTCAAAGCATAATTAACTTTCACATTATGGGGTCCTTATAGAATGAGGCACACACCTTATCCTTCCTTAATAAAGTAGCCATCAACATATAATTCCATATTAGCCATCAACATATAAATTCCATATCAGCCTCTCAGCCATCGTTATGTTGTCTTCTTTACTAGTGAATTCAGCTACAAAATTTGCTAATACTTAAGCTTTTAATTGTATTCTAGGTTTGTACTATACACCATAAGCACTTAGCTCAAAAGCATACTTCATCACCTTAAGGAGTTTGGTCACTGTAAAGCATATCACAAAGACTGATCAATAAAGACAACAATTTGATGTACCTTAAAGTATAGCTTTAACTTTCTTACCGAGAGAACAATCGCCAATGCAAATTTTTCAATCTTCGTATATTAGTGTTCTAGCCCTTATAAAACATAGGTCATGTAATAAATCAGCCAATGCTCTCTGCCTTCTATTCAAACCAAGATAGAGGAAAGTGCTCGACTACTAACTAACAAATATAGGAATAAATTTTCTTCCAAAATGGGTGCCAAGAGTATTGGTGGCGATGCAAGAAACTCTTTTAGCTCATTAAATGCTCTTTCACACTCATCAATCTACCATAATTCTTTCAAGTTCTTTAAGGTTTTAAAAAACTCTACACATTTGTCTGTACTTTTCAACGCAAATCTATTTAGGGTGGCTATCCATCCAGTTAGCTCCTAAACTTCCTTGACTGTGTAAAGGGACTTCATGTTTCGAATAGCATCGATCTTCCTTAGGTTTGCTTCAATTTTATGCGGGTGACCATATAACCTAAAAATTTTCCTAAAGTAGCACTAAAAATGCACTTCTACGAGTTCACTTTCATATTATATCTCCTCAAGATCAATAAGATGCTAATTCTCTATTGCACTTTTCATAATCATGTTATCAACATATACTCCTACGTTCTAATGAATTTAAGGCTTGAACATTTTGGTGATAAGCCTTTGATAGGTCATGCTAGCATTTTCTAGCCTAAAGGGCATCTCCATGTGATAGTACATCCCAAAGTTAGTGACAAAGGATGTATGAACTTCATCTTCCTCATCCATTTTGATTTGATTATAGCCAAAAAAAGCATCCATAAAGAATAGTAAAGCATATCGATAGTTGAGTCAACCATCTGATCTATTCTTGGAAAGGGGAAACAATCTTTATGACAAAGCTTATTCAAATCCATAAAGTCTATGCACATATGCCATTTGACAATTGGCTAGCTAAGTTGAATAAGGCTCTTCCTTAATGAACTCTACCTTTAATAGCTTTTAGACTTCTTCTTTAATGATTACCTATCATTCGAGAGTGAAATGCCTTTTCCTCTACTAAATCACCTTCACATTGGGATCAATCTAAAGCTTATAGGTTATTACATCTCTCAAGATGCCCAACAAATCTAAGGGAGACCATGCAAACACATTAGCACTATCTCATAAAAAGTTAATCAAACTTTAGTGGATATCTGTCGATAAAGGTTTCCCTATTTTTGTTGTCTTCCTAGGATTATTTCCCAATGGGATCTCTTCTAACTCTTCCTCGATATTTTCTATTGTGACTAATTTGTGTTCAGGATAAGTTTTAACTTGAAAAATTTCCTCATGCCATAGTGCCCTTAGATACAAGGATTTTGCTAATTATTAGTCCCCTTTACATGCACTAACTCCAATGAGAGTAGGAAATTTGGCCTTGAGAAGTGCAATCGAAGAAACCATACTAAATAAATGTTGATACAATTGACCCATGATCATATTATACGAGGACCAACATTTGACAACAAGGAAATCTACCTTGTCTTTTGTAACACACTCGTCATCTCCAATCTAGATTGGGAGAGAAATTATCCTATTGGCCCAAACAAGTTGATTATTGAAAGCATATAAATCATAGTCATAAGATCTCAACTACACTTTGATCTTTGGCTTCATTTGATTAAAAGCATGTTGAAAAATAATATCTACCAAACTTCGAGTGTTGACAAGAATCTTTTTAACCTTGAAGTTAACCATTCTCGTATTAATTACAAATGCATTATCATTGGGCCTTTAAACACTCTTGAAATCTTATTCCATGAAAGAAATCGTGTTGTCAATCTTAACCTTTTTGCCTTACACATTACGAACATAATGTATGGCATTAGTCAAGCTCGAAGAGCTTAATCGACCTAAGGCGGAAGGTCTGTCGATAATAGTATTTATTATATCATTCAGTAACCTGTTGCTACTTCCATCTCTTGCATCTTTCCCAACCTAAGAAGGTTACATGACATTCTCCTACTCATCACGTTTCCTCTAAGTTGGTTCCTCAAAATTCTTGACATCGTGGGCAAGAAAATTACTTAGATACCCTCATTGGATTGTATCCTCAATTGCATTCTTGAGCTAGACACATTCATTAGTATTATGGCATCTATCACAATGGAAATCACAATATTTATTAGAATTCTATCATAAAGGATTTCCTCTCATCCTTTCTGGCCATTGCAATACCTCCCTTTGACAGTGCACTTCCATCAATATGTCTACAATTGGATAATTGAGTAACATATAAACAAAATATGTAGGGATGCCTGACCTTCTTTTCTTAATATTATACCCTTCGGAACACTGATCATCATGTGTTCCCAATTAATCTTTTATACTCTTCTTCTTGTCACCTTTCCAGTCTATTCTACTCTGATTGGCCTCTTACTGAGCTTTAATGTTGTCTTCCTAGCAAATGTAAGACATAGCCTTAGCCTTAAACTCAACAAAAGTTTTCGGCTTATTTTTGGCCAAAGACTTAAAAAAGTCTCTATGAGGTTTAACTCCATCAATAACTACGTTGAGAGCAATGCTCATGTCTAACTCAGGAATCTAGACCATCTTAGCCATGAATCTAGCCAAATAGTCCCTAATTGATTCGTTTGATTTTTGCTTTATAGTGTTAAGGATAGAAGAATCCTTAACAAGAAGCTTACTTACAAGGAAGTGTTGTAAAAACATACTAAATCTTCAAAACATGATATTGTGCTCAACTTCAAATGTTTAAACCATGTGCTAGCTGCATTCCTCAACGTTAAGGGGAAAGCTTGGCAAGCCACAACATCACTTAAGCTGTGAAGCTTAGCCAAGATGTGATAATATTTGAGATGATCCTTAGGATCTCTTATTCATAAGTCTCAAACTGTAACAGCTTGATGTGCTATGATATCACTTTGTCTAAAATCTCAAAGATGAAAGAACTCTTCTTTATTTAAAATTGCTTACTTGTCAAAGCAAGGGTACTAACATGTAAGGGTCCCGCATGGTGTACCTACTGTAGTTGCTTTCTCTTATTACTTTTCTTAAGAGTAGGGGCCAAAGGTCTAAGTGTAACTTTAGCCTATTTTCTTGGTAATTCTAGAGAATAGATTGAATCACCACTATTCTCGGCACTATTATTGCCATGTTCTTGATTTTGATTTGGGTAGACATTTTTATAGAGAAGGTTAAGGATCTCATCATGTTTTTTGTTGAGTTCTTGGTTTTCTTAGGCTAAGTTAAGGAAAGTTGCTCCAACATAGCCAAGCGCTGATAGACAATGCCAAATGTTGTCAAGTGATTTTAGGGTAAAGATGTGTACCTGCAAAAGTACAAGTAGAGGCTAAGTGGTACTAGGGTTAATCCGATGTAGCCACTCCAATGCCTAAGTTAATAGATATCTTTGAGAGGGATAAATGAAAAGCATAGAGTTGAAGATCATAAGAGAGTTCTTACAATGCTTTCTCTCCATATTTATATGTGAACATTGAGTATTTGAAACAATAGTGATCATTGATTGTAGGCCATGTAGAGATCTTATAATCAAGCACATGCCTAAATATAGGAGTAGTAGGTGGTTACATAATGAGATCATACCGAATCATAACTGTTTGCACCACTTTCCTAAATTTAAACCAGACATATTATCAAGCCAAGCTTTAAGGCCCATCAAGTGGATGGAGACTAAATCAAAATTATTCAAGAACAGTATTATTTGTCTTCTTAATAGTTGAATAGCCAAGTGATAATTTAGAGTGAAATCCAACTATTAACAAGACTCGATTATCTTACTCAACAAATGATTGATGTTGCAATTAGAGGCATTTTAAGGGCCAAGACACTAGATAAAGCCTAAAAGCTTATTAACAGCATGGCCATAAACAACTTTCAGTAGGATAAAGTGAGATCCAAGGTGAAGGTGATCGAAAAATTTAAGGTAGATTCAATTACTGCACTAATAGCTTAGGTTAAAAGCCTCAATAAGAAAATTGAAGGGTTGATGAAGTTGGTAAAGGCAGTGTAAGATGAACTACTGGCTAAGGTAGAGGATGTCCATTTCATTTTTAACAGGACTCAGAATAAACTTTTCAACAATACATATAATCTAAGTTAGAGGATTCACTCAAATTTCTCTTAGGGAAGCTAATAGCAGCAATAGAATAGAAATTTGCAACCTCAAAATAGGAACCTTAATGTTGAAGAATTGCTGAAAAGGTTCATTCAAAGTTCAAATGTCCATTTCCAAGCCATAAAAGTAGCACTCAGAAACACCAAAGCGTCACTCAAGAACTTAAAGAGTCAACTTGGGCAATTGGCTAAAGCCATCATGAAAAGGAAATAAGAAAGCTTGCTTGAAAACAATGAACTAAATCCTAAACTAGCGGTTTGAAATCAAATTATGAGAAAGATTCAACCATCGAGCTAACAATGATAAACAACAGCACTCTTAGGAGGTAACCCAAGTTTGGTTTTGTTTAAGTTGTTATTTTGTTTATTGTTATCTTATTTTACTCAATTCTAGCATCAAGTCATTTGGAGTCTTATCGGTGATTTACCTTGTATTGAACACTTTATTTCTCTTAAAAACGGTTATTAGAATCCTTACTTATGCAATTGTAAATGAATAATGTTATCATCCAATTGAGTTGTCCTTCATTTAATTTTAAGCTTTAATTTACTTTATTTTTAAGATATTTCATAGCAATTTTAAGAAAAGAATCAAAAGAATTCAACAAAATTCTAGTTCGACAGCTAAAAGAGAACATGGCCAAAGTCTACCCCCATGAATTTAACCAATGATTCTCTCATAAATTAATTTGAAAGAAGTGCAAAATTCAAGAAAAGAGAGCTGCGATCAAGATCATGCTATGATCCTTGACCATAGTCATACCATGAACATGAAAACCACAAGTAAAGTATTTCTTCTTCACTCTATACACTACTTCTCTCTCTAAAACTCCAGCCACTTTCACTTTCTCTCACTACACAATCATCCAAACCCCACAATCCTTAAAAATTTAACTTGTGCACAAACAAATCAAGGTACGTATTTCATCACTCTCAACTTAGTTTTTGGATTTGTTGTTTATTTAGATAAAAATAGGACTTTTTTTTTTTTTGGATTTGGTGATGAAACATAATTCTTGCATGTGTAGAAATCTTTGTTTTCATGAGGGATAGTATGACAAAAAATGATATGTATCCTTTTTTTGCTTAAAATTTCACTAAAAACACATGCTTAACAGGTAAAGATTGAATAAAGGACGAGTACGAGGGTTGTGATAATGTTGTTGTTGGCATGTTATGCATAAAACTCATGTTAGGTGTATGAAATCTTGAGTACTCTTAACACTAGCAACCAACCAAATAGAAAATAGGACCTAAAATACCATGTATTTCTAATGCAATGGTCAAAATGTGACCATGCCTTTCAATAGGATATCAATCCACTAGGTATATACCCTGAGAGTTTTATATGATTTAAGGAGTACAAGAATCTACCTTATAAGCTACCTAGGGTTGTGAGTGATGCCCAAGTATAGGTGAGGCTGAGTTTTGGAAGTTCTGTATATGATCCAGGGAAGTTGACAGCTTCCAAGCTGAGAGATCCTACACTTAGGATCATTCACTATGTACATGCTCAAAGCGTCACGGGAAGGAGCTATTGTAATGGGGTAATGAAACAGGATGTATTGTATTTATATAGCATAGCGGAGTGACATCCGATAAACCTAAGCATCTGTATGGATTTCTTCTTCAAAAGCCAAGCTATTAAAGGACGAGCTGGCCATATTTTTTGTAAGTCCTTTCATTACAAGGTTTCTGAAGAAAACCCCTATATTTCATGACCTACTGTACATGCAAGTGCTTTATCGACCTTCCTTGATCAGCTTTCAATCAATCCAAGCTATGAAGCTCCCTATGCTACCAAAGAACCTACTACCCAAGCCATATGAGGACGCAACTTCCTTCTCATCTTAATAACAGTATGGATCCTCTTCAGTGATGGAATGATTAAGAGGATAGTTTAGAAATTGCTGAAAAAGGTAAAAATCCTTAAAGCACCAAGTCTAACATACTAAGGCTAAGGTTAACGCACTCTTGGCCTACCATGGGTTCCCAACACCACCATCTCCACTACTACAACTTTAAACTCCAAAGAAGAGATGGAATAGATAACTAAGGAAGAAGAAAGTGAAAAGGATGAGAGTGTAGACATGGAAGAAGATGATGATTGATTCCTTTTTATTCTCTTGAAAGACTCCATTATTTTTCATTTTAATTTGGATGACTGTACCTAATTAATCATTTATTGTTGTGTTTGACTTTTCATTGTTTGTTAAATTCTACATGGCTCTATGATACATGAATTAGTAGTCTAATCATTATTTACTTTTCTTTCGTTTCATTTAGTTAACTTCTCTTCTTTTTTAATTTTATAGTTAGTTTGTTTTAGTCACTAAAAAGGAAAGTTCAATCTTAATTAGATCGAATGGAATTCTGAATTCTGGACTTCAAAAATTTTAAAGATCAATGCCAAAAACTGAGGAAGTCCTAGTTTCTTTTCATCTTTTTCTTTTTCTCCCATTTTATTGTTATTTTTGTATTGCCATGATAAGGTACATTGAGAATAATTTACAACTTAAGTATGGGAGGAAAGGATAGGATAGGTATGTTAATGAGTATAGATTAATTGAAATACCATGTACTTAAGCTTTTAAGTTTTTATTGAAATATAATTAGAAATTTACACCCCTACATGTAAGTAAGTAAGTAAGCAAATATTTTTCAAATTTTCCCATAATTCTTATGACCTTAGTATAGTTTGTTGAATTTGAATAATTAAATTTCCATAATTCAAAGTTCTCTGTTGATTAGGCTTAGACTTAGACTTGAGAATATGATAGATATAGACGGGTTAAAACTAGTTATTTTTATTTCTAGGCTTAATTCTAGAGGACAATTATCTATCTCTCTTTTTCTCAAAATTTTTATATTAGATGAACAAAGGAAATTTGTCCTCTAAGGGTCTTTTGAAAAATCAAAGTAATTGGAGGCATAAGAAAAACAAGAAATGTATTGATAGGCATTTCTCGATAATCATCATGTAGGCTTATATTAGTCAACTCAATACTTAAGCTTGATCCAATTATTCAATCTAGGGACCCACTGACTCACTATAAATACCAAGCAAGACCCCTAAGCAAAAGGACCCTCTTCCACTCTCTCATTTTTTCCTAACTACTTAGACATTTCTCTCCACGTGATAAGAGGGCTAACTTAAGCATTAGAATAGCTACGCTAGAGCACCCTTAGTGCCCCTTGAAACCGTTTTCATGTTTTACAGGTGTTCATGCACCGAGACAAAAATTAACCATCAATAAAAAGAATAGCTTAAAATTAGTTAGGATTGATCTTGGTGCCTTAAAAGAGTAATATTCCCTCCCATTGCCAATTGCAAAAAGGAATTTAAATTAAAATTGTTAAGGATCGACCTTGGTTCTTTAGAAGAGTGAGGTGCTCTCCTACTAACAATAATAAGGAAAGATTAAAAGGCTAAATTAGTAAGGATCAACCATAGTTCCTCAAAAAAGCAAGGTTCCTTCCTAATACCAATAAACTTTGATAAAAGAAATTAATTTGAACAAAAAGCCTCTTAATAAAAATTGAAAGAAGTAAAGAGACAATCAGAGGATGAGTGATGTAACATCTATCCAATCTAAGTTTTCATAATAAATCTAGTTTAAGATTCCTCTCCATTTGAGCTAAAGTAGTGAAATTTTTATAAATTGTTAATATTTGTTTTGATCTCTAGTATAGTTTTTGTTTATATAAAAAGACTAACTTTAAATTATCAAGATTATTGTTGAAATTCAGTTGTTCTTGAAGCGTTAATATTAAAGTATTCTAAGGGCATTATTAAGTCTAGGAGGAAGGGTAATTTTGGAGAAAAGAATTGCAACACAACTTAAATTTGAAGGTGTACTTTTCTAAAGAAATTTTTTATGATCTTATCCTTAAGATATTTTTTTTATGATATTTTTGTTGTGATATTCCTATTATTTTGCTTCAAGACAAGCAAAAGCTTAAATGTAGAGGAATTTGATAAGACTCATTTAGCATAGATATTTTTGGATAATTTTCTACAATTTTTCATATTAATCGGGTTAATTGTATAGCAATTCAAAGCTTAATATATTAAAATTTCATTTTCATGGATTTTAGAAGCATCTAATGAAATTTTAAAGATTTTTATTAGGATTTAAAGCTTAATTGAAGAAGAACATTGATCAAGGAATTGAAGTAAAGGAGTTTTAAGTAAGGAATAAAGTCCAAAAAGGACTATGGGTGAACACCATGACCGTCTTCTTTGGTAGTGGACATCTTATAATTAATTTCCATTGAATTTGAAGATTTTAGACAAAGTACAAGAGCATGCCTCAACTCTGCGATCATGATCCTAAGGTATAGTGGTTCTATAATTTGTGAATATTATACTTTTGACAAGTTTTCATTTTAATTCTAGGTCTAATTCTTTTAAATAGACGTCTAGGTCTAGGTTTGCAGAAAGAGCCCCTTTGAAGAAGAGTTAATAAGGTAAAATAACAAGAATTTCTCCATTTTCTGGTTACTTTTATTTTATTGTGTCATTGTTTTAATCTTTCTTAGTAAATCATTATTGAACCTTAGCTTTTGTTGTGACTCATGATATTTTTATCGATATTGTCATTTCAGTCTATGATACTTGCATATTAAGATCTAATTGTATTGTTTTACATTACTTTTTAATTTAATTTTATAGGTGATTGAGTCAACGCATGCATCTACTATAGAGTTTGCAAATTCCTATAATATGACTAACTAATGCAATTAGACAATTGAGTGACTAAAACTTCTAGTAATTTGGTTTTTCCAAATTAAGGCAACCTAATAACGAGATTCAAGGGTTTAATGCAATCTTAAGATATTCTACCGAAGAAATGATTCGAGTAAAGTGTACTCTGAATTAAGAATTAATTAGAAAAACAAGTCCGATTAATTTATGTAGGAATCTCTACAGTCCAATATCGCAATTGAGATTGAATAGTCACTTAAAACTAAATAGTAAGTAAATGCAAGATTTACCAAAGAATATGCTTTTTCTTAATTTTAACTAATTCTATTATTATTTCTGTTAATTTTAATTATTATTTTCTTTATTCTTACATCTTTATTTTATTATGCTCTTTATTCTATTAATTATTCAATTAGACTCTTATTTGTAAAAGTTAGATAATTGGGAAATTCTAAGGAAAATGTTGCTAAATAATTAAGATTTACTCACATATATGGTTCCTCGTAAGACAACACTCGAACTTAAAATTCGATTACATACTATAAGTTGACTGAGTGCACTTACCTAATACCATACCCCATAGACCATAAATTAGGTACTCTTGCCTATTACCTTGGAGTTCATTCCTATTAACTTCAACAATAGTTTAGTCGTCAACCTAAGCAACTACTATAAGTCAAACATTTGTCACCTACTGTATGGCTAATATCATGTTCTCCTTTAGGTTGGTAAGATGGTCCAACTAGTCATCAGTAGATCTCAGAGTTTAGTTTACCTATCTTCTAGGGTTATAGGCATTGCTCTCACTGTCTCCAATGACAGTATGTACTCTTGGGTCTAACATTATGTAAACTTCATTGAAGGAATTTCAACATTACTGTTATAGTAACTTCGAAAACCACCATTATAACTCTTGAAGCCACCACACCATGACCAACAACACTAATAACTTCACAGGTACTACAAAACTCACTAAACAAATCAAACACTAACAAAACAGGATAGTACACACTACAACCACTACTCGACTTACACTATAACTCAATAACTTCAATTTCTAACTACCACTCTCAATACAAATTACTCAATAGCAAAACAACTTTGAACCCACTAAGTCTGACACTACCAAAACTCACAACAACTTCATATGAACACCAGTAACCTACTGCTACTTCAAACTACAACTTTAGCTAGTAGCTCCCTTCTCAAAACCTAGGCCCTAATACTAATAAAGATTATAAGCCTCAAGATAAACACACAAGGGCATCAAAAATCATGCACACATAGAAAACACACTCAACAAACTAGAATAGAAATGGGTATTAGGTTTTAGCAAAATCCTTAAGCTACCTATTGGATAGTACGCACCAATGAATCTTTGATAGCTTAAATTAATACTCAATATTATGCACAAGAGCTAGCTCAGGGGCATTAGCCACTACTCTTGCTAAAGGAGTAGGTAAGAATAAATGTACTCAAGAGAAAACTCTGAAGAATAATTGAAGTGTATATTCAATGTTGAACATGATTGATTCCAATGATTACAAATAAGCGGCCTTATATACTCTGACCACTAAGGTTTGTACACGTAAGAAATTACAAAAGGGTAAAACATACAAAAGAAGAATACTACATAACCGAGGATACATCTAGATATTGTAAAAAAGAGAAAAGAGAGAAAAGAATAATGTTAAAGAATCATCCTTAAGATCAATAAAGTGAGATACACATCAGGCTAGGGTAAGGTACTCTAACAAAAGTGCAAAAAGCAAGTGTTGAGCCTGATTTTTCGATTTCTTTTATTTAAAAATTAATTTCCCCATTTCCGATTAATACTAAACCCTAACCCATTTAATATTAATCATCAACTAAAGAAATTGAGAAATTGCAGTTTTTTATTAAAAATAATTTTTAGAGTCGCCACCCGACCGGAGTCAGGAAAAGAAAAAAAACTGTAATCAATTGGGTGGATTAATTGCAATTTAGCTACCGGTCTTTGATTTCAATTTGAATAAAGAACCAGAGAGTTCCAAATTTGGAGGCTAACCTATTAAACCCTAACAGGTACCATTATTTATTTACCGAAATTAAAATTATTTTTCTAATTATAACATTTAAAATAAATAGATAAATAAACAAAAAAATCAAAAGAAAAAGAACCTAAGTTTAACATATTTTATCGTCGCTCCAAAGGTGCCTACGTACCCACTAACCGGGATCAAACGATCATAGTTCTCTCAAAAAAATCTTTAATATGTTGATTTATTTTAATTTTAAAAAACTACCCAAGTTTACGTTTTTCATTTATTTGATTTATTTAAAAACAAATCTAAAAGGGTCCTAACTCTTAAATGTTATTGTTTTATAAAAAAATTTAGCTAAAAGTACTAAAATTTAAAAAGGATTTTTTATTAACTTTTATTTTAAAAAAAAAAAACAACTTTCTATATGACAAATCCTTAAACAAGATCAAATCTTAACAAAAATAAACAATCCTAACAACTCCTAAACTAAAATAAAATATACATTCACTTAAATCAATACTTAATTTATCTAATCAAGAAAACTAACATTGAAAGAAGAATACCTAAATTAATATATATATATACATATATTATTATTAAACAATTATCTATATATAAAAGACTAAGAATAAAATCTCCTAAAACTAATATGTTCATATTCGTATATATTATATCAATAACCAAAGATCTAAATAATAATAATAATGATAATATAACAATAATAAATAAACAATTAAACAAACAATTTTGAAACTAGAAAGAAACGAACCTATACTTCTTGATTACGTGGTGAAGGACGATGGCCGGCGTATAATGGAGTTGTTGTTGCGTGTGGCTACTCATGTCAGATTATTGTCTAAGTTTGCTTCGCTGCTGTCTGTTTGCTGCTATCCGCTGTGCTACTGTCTTATTCGCTGCTGTCCACTGTGCTACTGCCTTCACTGCTGTCCGCTATGCTGCTGTTCTATTCACTGCTATCCACTGTGCTGCTGTCTTCGCAGCTGTCCGCCGTACTGTTGTCTTCGCTGCTGTCTATTGTGCTATTGTTCTGTTCTTTTGGTCGGGCTAAAGAATTCTGCAGCACTAGTCATTGGACGTACGCAGTCTTGAAGGGTGTTATAACAGTAGGCTGTTTGTGGGACTGTGTTTAGTCTCTGAATTATTGCTATGTCAAGGTGGTCTTTTTCTGCTGTGTCTCCTCTTTTTTTTTTCTTTATGCACGTGTATGTGTGTTTCTAAGGTCCAAATCAAATAATATCTAATTATATCTATTGTATCTGATTTGATAATGATTAAACTAGATCCAAATTAATTCAAATCCGATTTAATAAAATCAAACTAGATGCAAATGATTTTAATTAGATATGAATTCTGTTTATTTCTCTTGCTTTTGTAAAAAAAAATAGAAAAATAAAAGACATAGATGCCTAGTGAGGCTTAAACCCATGACCTCAAACTAAATCAAATCCAATCCAATACTCCAATGCTTATCCGTTAGGCCGTTGGCCTGTGCCTTGATATTCAGTACAATTAAATTATGCTTAAACTACCCGATTCCCTAAAATAATTATTTGTACTAATCTAAAACTAAAACTAAAACTATTTATTCCCAATATGAGTTACTTCCTAAAAAATCGTAAAATGTTTTTTTAAATTTTCTTTTCTTATTTTTTTGGTATTTTCATTATTTGTTAAACTTTTTATTATTTTTATCATTTATTAATTTTTGTTATTTTTATTTTTGAATTAGAACCCTTTTTGTAAAAATAAAAATTAAGACTATACAGGGATAAAAATTAAGTGTCTACAGCTAGCCCTCTTTGTGGTCAAGTTTGAGCAAAACTTTGCCACAAAGATAAAAAAGACACCGTTTTTGCTTCAGGATAACTCTATCCTAAGGAACGTTAAGTCACTTGACGAGGGTTAGAATAGTGAGGGGTAACGCCTTTGTCAGTTAGCAAAAATCCCTAAAAAGAATAATGAGAACTTAGTCGCGCCCTGATGAGCTAACTAATCAAGGCAGTCAAAGCGCCCTTTGAGCTGGCTAAGACTACAAGAATGAAGGAAACTTGGTCATGCCCTAATGAGCTGACTAACTAAGATAATCAAAGCGCCCTTTGAGCTGGCTAAGACCTGAAAACAAGGAAAACTTGGTCGTGCCCTAATGAACTGACTAACCAAGGCGGTCAAAGCACCCTTTGAGCTAGCTAAGACCTAAAGAATGAAGGAACTTAATCGTGCCCTAATGAGCTAATTAACTAAGGCGGTCGAAGCACCCTTTGAGCTGGCTAAGACCAAAAGAATGAAGGAAAACTTGGTCGTACCCTAATGAGTTGACTAACCAAGGCGGTTAAGCGCCCTTTGAGCTGCCTAAGACCTAAAAATAAAGAAAACTTGGTCGTGCCCTAATGAGCTAACTAACCAAGGCGATCAAAGCGCCCTTTGAGCTGGCTAAGACCTAAAAATAAGGAAAACTTAGTCGTAACCTGATGAGCTGACTAACCAAGGCGGTCAAAGTGCCCTTTGAGCTAACTAAGACCTAAAAATGAGGAAAACTTGGTAGTACTCTGATGAGCTGAGTAACCAAGGCGGTCAAAGCGCCCTTTGAGCTGGCTAAGACCTAACAATAAGGAAAACTTGGTCGTGCCCTAATAAGCTGACTAACCAAGACAGTTAGAGCGCCCTTTAAGCTAGCTAAGATCTAAAAACAAGGAAAACTTGGTCGTGCCTTAATGAACTGACTAACCAAGGCGGTCAAAGCACCCTTTGAGCTGCCTAAGACCTGAAAAATGAAGGAACTTGGTCGTGCCCTAATGAGCTGACTAACCAAGGCAATTAAAGTGCCCTTTGAGCTGGCTAAGACTTAAAGAATGAAGGAAAACTTGGCCGTACACTAATGAGCTGACTAACCAAGGCAATCAAAATGCCCTTTGAGCTGGCTAAGACCTAAAAATAAAGAAAACTTGGTCGTGCCCTAATGAGCTGATTATCCAAGGCGGTCAAAGCGCCCTTTAAGCTGGCTAAGACCTAAAAATAAAGAAAACTTGGTCGTGCCATAATGAGCTGACTAACCAAGGTGGTCAAAGCGCCCTTTGAGCTGGCTAAGACCTGAAAATAAGGAAAACTTGGTCATGCCCTAATGAGCTAACCAACCAAGGTAGTCAAAGCGCCCTTTAAGCTGGCTAAGACCTAAAGACAAAGAAAACTTGATAATGCCCTGATGAGTTGACTAACCAAGGCATTCAAAGCGTCCTTTGAGCTGGCTAAGACCTAAAAATAAGGAAAACTTGGTTGTGCTCTAATGAGCTGACTAACCAAGGCAGTCAAAGCGCCCTTTGAGCTAGCTAAAACTTAAAAATAAGGAAAACTTGGTCGTACCCTGATGAGCTGACTAACCAAGGCGATCAAAGCGCCCTTTGAGCTGGCTAAGACTTAAACATAAGGAAAACTTGGTCATACCCTGATGAACTGACTAACCAAGTTGGTCAAAGCGCCCTTTGAGCTGGCTAAGACCTAAAAATGAGGAAAACTTGGTCGTACCCGAATAAGCTCACTAACCAAGGGGGTCAAAGCGCCCTTTGAGCTGGCTAAGACCTAAAAATGAGAAAAACTTAGTCGTACCCTCATGAGCTAACTAACCAAGGGGGTCAAAGCGCCCTTTGAGCTAGCTAAGACCTAAAAATGAGGAAAACTTAGTCATGCCCTCATGAGTTGACTAACCAAGGCGATCAAAGCGCCCTTTAAGCTGGCTAAGACCTAAAAATAAAGAAAACTTGGTCGTGCCCTAATGAGCTGACTAACCAAGGCGGTCAAAGCGCCCTTTGAGCTGGCTAAGACCTAAAAATAAAGAAAACTTGGTCATACCCTAATGACCTGACTAACCAAGGCAGTCAAAGCGCCCTTTGAGCTGGCTAAAACCCGAAAACAAGGAAAACTTGGTCGTACCCTAATGAGCTGACTAACCAAGGCGGTCAAAGCACCCTTTGAGATGGCTAAGACCTAAAAACAAGGAAAACTTGGTCGTGCCTTGATGAGCTGACTAACCAAGGTGGTCAAAGCGCCCTTTGAGCTGGCTAAGACCTAAAAATAAGGAAAACTTGGTCGTGCCTTGATGAACTAACTAACCAAGGCGATCAAAGCGCCCTTTAAGCTACCTAAGACCTAAAGACGAGAAAACTTTGAATTGGGATAATGCTCCATGAGCTTGCTAAATCCCTAAGAGATTATATGTTGGGCAACTAGGAGCCTGTGAAACTCCGAATTGGGACTACACTCATGAGCTAGCTAACTCCCTAGGAGATTATAAATTAGGACTATTTTAGGAGTCAGCCAAAAGCTTAAGAAGCTTTAGATTGGGACTGCGCTATATAATCTAACTAGATCCCTAAATGAGAATATAAATCTAGATAACGCTCCATAAGCTAACTGAAGCACTAAAGAAGATATGGATAGGAACGATGCTCTATGCGCTAGCTATATCCTTGAGAAAATGGATATAGAGTAAGCACCCTTCAGACTTGCTTAAACTCTATTGGCTAAGAAACATAGCTGACTCGAAAAAAAACTCTTAACTTGAGAAATTTACAAACAAGGGATTTAGTGAAAACTATTTATAACATGAATTGAAAATTTGGCCACTATGGATGAAATGGATTGGAAAATGAATGGAAAAACTTGTAACAAGCCTCCACTTTCTCTCCCTCCTTTTCATGTCTTTTCATTTTCTTTTTTCCTTCTTTTTCCTTGAAAGTTTGCTAACAAATACAAATTCCTATTCAAAAGGCAAACACTATAATCATGTAGGGTATCTCATATCTACCCTAGTTTGTAACCTAGACAATGAGCCTCTTGGATAAGCCTTAAACATTCATTTTGTAAGGAAAAGGTAACTCACGATTAGTCTAGTCAAAGGGGACTTACTTACGCACTCTCGGTCTAGATTTCACTCTTGATACTATTCCAAAAATTATAATCCAGTTTGTAAGTGATACACTCTGATCGATCTGTTAAGTCTTTTTTGGTTCAATATTGTAAATTGGGCTTTTGGTCAAATGGTTTCAAAAGAAGTTAATTAAGAGGGCCTATTTTGAAAGAAGTGCTTTCGTCCAACCTGGGGGGTATAAGTCAAGAACCCTTAGGAATGAACTACATGTGTGCTTACCCTACCTTTAAAAATAATTTTTATCATAAATAAATTGTTCTTCAAAATTAGAAGAGCTTTGAGTAGGGAGGTATTATAGGTAGGAAAGTCTTATGTTTGAGAATCGAGTGGGTAGAAAGGGTTTAGTTCATAATTTAGAGTGTGATTTTGATCTGAATATGGAGTTTTTGGTTTGTGGTTGAGAACATGATTAGTTAGGAATGCGATTCAAGGCCTTGTGTTTTTTGAGCAACTTAAGCCTTCTTTGATTGGGGATTTTCTCAAGCCCAATATTTGGGTATTTCTTCATTTTCCTTTTTCCTAGTTTTTTCATTTTCTTTTTTTCTTTTTTGTTTCTTTTTTCATTTCATTTCTTTCTTTTCTCTCCCCAAAAATAACTATCTCTTTTGTCAATTTTTTGTCTCTAAATAAATCAAGGCCCTAAATCCATAGGTATAGGTTCAGAGTGCATTGGCTTAGGTAAGGTATGTGTGGCCTTTGGGGTATTTGGAAAAATGTTAGCTCTTTTTCAAAGGGACAATTTATCAAAAGTAAAAATTATCCTTAAATTGTTATTACTAGGGTAAGCACAAATCAATTTTATCCTTCTCTCCTAATCAATGACCCTAACCTCCGAATTGCCCCACTGTAGGGTGGTTCTTAACAAAGTTTACATTTGAAAGGACTCTAGATCAATCCAATGGGTTGTCAAAGGATAATTATGTTTGGGATTTGAAAATGAATGTCTAACTTCATTCCGGTCTGCGTATCAAATTCAAAATAGACCTCCTTTAAGGAATGAGTCCAAAATATCCTCACCATGATATCTCTCATCTCTCAAAGTGTTTAAGGGTTAATGTATAGGATATAGCTCGCCTCTTTTCATTCAAACATTTTAAAAGTGAGTTACCAATTCTTTACATAGGGATGGATCAACCTTAAGGTGATGACAGACCTTACTCCCCAATTCTTTGGAACATGCCTCAGTTGTGAAATTTCAAAGACTAAATGCCCCATGCCCCAAACTTATAGGCCTTAATGCCCTTAAGCTTCCATATGTGATTTTGGGTTAGGTTCTTTAGAGTTCGAATGGGTTGGAACTGACAACTTTTGAAGTGGAAGGAACTAATGAATTGCCCTTTTTGTTTGTACTGGGGATCAAGCTTAGGATAGTGTTTCATGACTTTGTATTTTGACTCGGTTTATGATTAGACTTGATAGCTCAAGCCTTGAGTTTGTTCAACTATCTTGATAGGCTAGGGCTTGGGTTTAGTTAGTTATTTTCTTAGGCCAAGTGGGTCTGTTTAGGTTATTTGCCTTAATGGGCTCAGTAATTGTGTTTGTCCCGAATCTTATAAGGATTTGTAACCATTAGCAAATTTCTTTCTTTTTCTTTTTCTTTTCTTTTCTTTCCTTTCCTTTCCTTCTTTTTTCTTTCTTTTCTCTTTCTTTCTTTGTTTTTTTTTTTTTTTCTTGAAAGAGAGAGAAGAAAAGTTAGGGCTTTTGTGTTACAAAGACCGAGTGATGGAATTGTAAATGGATGATTACAGAGGATTGCTTTCATAGAATTCTATATACAATCCTATACAACTTATCGTTACTGAGGGTCTATTTACAAATGTGGAATTCTGAAGAATAAAAGATTAAAAAAAGAAAATATCTAAATCTTATTTATTCCAAATAAAAAAGGCTATTTGCAAAATGCTAAATTTTCCTAAAAGAATGAATATTTCTAGTTGGTAGAATATTAGGCACAATGATAACTACCTATTATTTTACAGGTTTAATTCTTTTCATTTGGCTCCCTTTTTTTCATTTTTGTTTTCTATTTATTTTTATTTATTTACTCCGCGAAGGTTAGGCTCAATTGATGTGGGCCCAAAGTGATAAATTCGAGCCCTAATAGATGTACTAAAACCCTCACTATAATAATATTTATAGGGCTCTTCTATAAGGGCAAGATGAGCCCAATCTTGTTCCTAATGAATTTTTACTTATTTAGGCTAAAAAGTTAGATCCATATCTAGAGTATCTTTTAAGGCCAATGAAGTGGGTAGATGTGGATCTGTTTGGAAGCCCGTTAACTCGATCTAGCTATAGTTATGTAAAAAAGAAAAAATCAAAATTACAATCATCAGCTATTCCAAACTTTACCTAGAATTATTATAAATTATTTACGAAAAAATATTACAATTGTAACTTCATAACTGCCCTTGTCCATTTAGGTTCGCTACATCATAGGTTCTTGTCAATTTTTTTTTTAAAAAAAGGTTTTGTGTAATGCAAAAGGATGAGTTCTAAAGGTTCTCAAGTTCTGCAACCACTACGTTTTTTCAAAGCAACGGTTCTGTGGTCGCATTTGAACTTGAGTAGGGTAGCCTAATCGGCCTCGGAAGATGGTTACCTCACAACATCCAAAACTTACACAATGACTTCCCTCCTAAGGTCTTAAGATAGCTTGGTTATAACCGTGTTTACCATGCATTTATGATGCAGAAAAACAGAATAAAAATAAAGTAAACCCCCAAAGCTACCCCCAGTAAAAAAACTTCAAAAACAAAAAAAAAATGTTAGTAAAAAAAATAATAATAAAATAAACAAATGCATAAAATAACATACCTAAGTTCTTTTTTATTATTTTTTTTATTTTGAAAAATAATCCTATTTTCGACAACTTCTAGTAGCTAGCCCTCTAGCACATCCCCAATGGAGTCGCCAAATTGTCGAGCCTGATTTTTCGATTGCTTTTATTTAAAAATTAATTTCCCCATTTCCAATTAATACTAAACCCTAACCCATTTAATATTAATCATCAATTAAAAAAATTGAGAAATTCCAGTTTTTTATTGAAAATAATTTTTGGAGTCGCCACCTGACCGGAGTCGGGAAAAAAAAAACCATAATCAATTGGGTAGATTAATTATGATTTAGCTACCAGTTTTTTATTTCAATTTGAATAAAGAACCAGAGGGTTCCAAATTCGGGGGCTAAGCTATTAAACCCTAACGGGTACCACTATTTATTTACCAAAATTAGGATTATTTTTGTAATTATAATATTTAAAATAAATAGATAAATAAACAAAAAAAATCAAAAGAAAAAGAACCTAAGTTTAACATATTTTATCGTCGCCACGAAAGTACCTACGTACTCACTAGCCGGGATCAGACGATTGTAGTTCTCTCAAAAAAATCTCTAATGTGTTGATTTATTTTAATTTTAAAAAACTACTCGAGTTTACGTTTTTAATTTATTTGATTTATTTAAAAAAAATCTAAAGGGGTCCTAACTCTTGAATGTTATTGTTTTATAAAAAAATTTCGCTAAAAGTCCTAAAATTTAAAAAGGATTTTTTTATTAACTTTTATTTTAAAAAAAAAAAAACAACTTTCTATATGACAAATCCTTAATTAAGATTAAATCTTAACAAAAATAACCAATTCTAACAACTCCTAAACTAAAATAAAATATAAATTCACTTAAATCAATACTTAATTTATCTAATCAAGAAAACTAATGTTAAAAGAAGAATACCTAAATTAATATATACATATACATATATTATTATTATTAAACAATTATCTATATATAAAAGACTAAGAATAAAATCTCCTAAAACTAATATGTTCATATTCGTATACGTTATATTCAATAACTAAAGATCTAAATAATAATAATAATGTTAATATAACAATAATAAACAAACAATTTCAAAACTGGAAAGAAACGGACTTGTACTTCTTAATTACATGGTAAAGGACGATGGTCAGCGTATAATGAAGTTGCTGTTGCATATGGCTACTCGTGTCGAATTATTGTCCAAGTTTGCTTCGCTGCTGTCTGTTCGCTGCTATCCGCTGTGCTGCTGTCCTGTTCGCTGCTGTCCGTTGTGCTGCTGTCTTCACTGCTGTCCGCTTTGCTGCTATTCTGTTCACTATTGTCTGTTGTGCTACTGTTTTCGCTACTATCCACTGTGCTGCTGTTCTGTTCGCTTGGTCGTGCTAAAGAATTCTGCAGCAGTAGTCGTTGGACATACGCAGTCTTGAAGGGTATTATAACAGTGGAATGCTTGTGGGACTGTGTTTAGTCACTGAATTATTGCTGTGTCAAGGTGGTCTTTTTCTACTGTGTCTCCTCTTTTTTTTTTCTTTATGCATGTGTATGTGTGTTTTTAAGGTCCAAATCAAATAATATCTAATTATATCTATTGTATCTAATTTGATAATGATTAAACTAGATCCAAATTAATTCAAATCCAATTTAATAAAATCAAACTAGATGCAAATGATTTTAATTAAATATGAATCCTGTTTATTTCTCTCGCTTTTGTAAAAGAATAGAAAAATAAAAGACATAGATGCCTAGTGAGGCTTAAACCCACGACCTCAAACTAAATCCCATCCAATATTCCAATGCTTATCTGTTAGGCCATTGGCCTGTGTCTTGACATTTAGTACAATCAAATTATGCTTAAACTACCCGATTCCCTAAAATAATTATTTGTACTAATCTAAAACTAAAACTATTTGTTTCAAATATAAGTTACTTCCTAAAAAATTGTAAAAAGTCTTTTTAAATTTTCATTTCTTTTTTTTTTTTTGTATTTTCATTATTTGTTAAACTTTTATTATTTTTATCTTTTATTAATTTTTGTTATTTTTATTTTTGAATTAGGACCCTTTTTTGTAAAAATAAAAATTAAGACTACAGAGGGGCAAAAATTAGGTGTCTACAAGAAGTATTCGAACTATCTTAAGCGGAATATAACGTCTTATCTTCATACAAGTTGGCACCTCCACCTCCTACCCCCGTGCCCCCCAACCCTACCCTAAGATAGCTTAGAAATGAATAGAATAAGATGGTCAGCTTGAAAGGTCAAAATTGTTCAATTCTTACTAAGGAAGGTTCGAACTAGCTATGAGTAAAGGTCATCCTTGCTTAGGTGATTATCTAATACTTATCTTTCAGAAAGTGATGGAGTCCTCAGACCTAATAAGGGGATTTGTTTCGAGTAGGTTGCTCAATTAGTATACATCATGCTCAGCCTTAGAGACCTCTAGCTCAACTCATTATGGTTGTTCCTCAAACATGATCCCTATCAACCTTCCCTAAGCTATGTTAATTCAACCTCAAATCTAGAGACCCTCCTTTATCCTCTACTTCTCCTTTTACTCGATAGGGAATTAAGTCAGATACATGAAGTGTACAAGAGAAACCATAACCCTCTAACATAGAGATAACTTGGTCTTTTTGAGGCATGGAAATCCATCCTTATTGAGGTAGATCCATAATTAGTCGCATGGATTGAAATGTAAAATTCTTCTTTTTTGACAAATGATTTGTTGCTACCTCTCATTGAATCTAATGATTTGCTCTGTGATCTTCTCATGTACCTCTTGCAGCCTTTTTGCTGGGTTAACTCTAAATAAGCTCTCATAAGTTGTTGCTAGGCCTCCAACTAGGTCTAAGGGGACAGTTAGATTGAATCCATATATAACTTCAAAGGGGTCTTCCCTATAGTATTATAGATAGTTTAGTTATATGCAAACTCCACATTAAGTAAGACTAAGTTCTAATCCCCTAGATTTTTGCCAACAATAGCTTAGATTAGGGTTCCTAAGGTCCTTTTCACCACCTCAATCTATCTATCTATGTATCTAAGGGTAGTGATGAGTGTAATTTGATGCTCATCTCTTATGTTATTTTACTGATTAGTTTGAGTTATTTGATTCAATTTCGACAATTTTGTAACCAAATTAAGTTATTTCTTGATTTCAAGACTTAAATGAAGCAATAATGTGAAAAGAAGGGAATTTAGGCAATTTTTGAAGGACTTAAGGATAGCAAGTCCTAAAGAGGACTTGTTCAAGAATTAAGCAAAGTGGAAGACAACGATTGATATCTATAACCATATTCTTGGGCTGTAAAGCCTGCATCCTAAATTTCTAATCAAAACTTAAAGAATTTTTAGCCAAGTATCATACCACAATTGATACGAATCAACCCCTTGGACCGATCACAAGAAGCTGAGCTAGAGAACTTTAAGGGCTCGTACGGAAAATACTAGCCCTAAGTCATAACCGAGATGAGGAATCCTATCTCAATCCAACCTCCAGCCAGCTTGTCTACTAAATCTTCACGTGTGTCCAAGATGCTCCCACCTTGCTACGAAGTCCTAACCTAAAAGGTAACCCAAGAAAAGCTAACTAGGTCGAGCTCTCCAACCGACCACTAGTGCCTAAATCTAATTTAGCTAACTTCCTAACCAGACTGATTGGCTCCTAACTTGATCTAGATCAGGTCGATTCCTGACTACCAGCACTTCCTGCTCCTGCCTATGTTATGTCATACTCCTAACATATAGCCATCAAGCGACACGTGTCTTTTGACACAACATTTTAGAATGATTCTTTCTTTTCTATACTAGATATTCTTTGTCCTTTTTACCCCTTTTTAGTATGATTCATGTAACTTAATTATAAAATACCCTTTTGTCTTTTCATACATGTAAAATAACCCTAGTGGGTAAGTATATAAACCTTTACTTTCCTCGTACGCAGACATTCAGCTTTTAATATAGAATTACTCACTTTGAGCAACTTTGGTGTTCTTATTACCATTCAACTCTTATCTATTTCCTTTAGTAAAGACTAGTGCTAAGTAACCCTTCAATTACGACCAGTGTGCTATATCCGGCAGATTGTAGGCTAAATAGGATTAAGTAGTGAGTTATATTCATTTGGTAACTGCTCAGACTTCGCTAGTTTCTTTTCTATTTCCTTTTTGGTTCGTTCATTGTGGTGTTTCTCCGTATGTTTGACCCTAGAGATGCATGAACAGTCTAACTCCACAGCTATGATTTGTCACCATGATCCCTTCATCGTCAAATTCAAATCAATTTCTTAAAGAATTATTGCAAGAAGTAATCCAACCCAAACTCCATAGCCATGTTCTTACCCATGGACCTGCCATGATTTTAAAATACTTGTCAATTTTGTCCAAATTATATAAATAGATGTCAAATACATGTATAGAAAGGGGAGAGACATCATAAGGATAGAATAGAAGTGTTTCTTGGGGGTTTATTCAATTTTATCATGTTAGTTCTTATTTTTATCATGTCTATAGCATAAAATTATTGATATCTAGACCTATAACCTTAAGGTAACATGTAGCGTACTTGATTTGTAATTATTCTAATGAAATTTTCTTATTCTTGTTAATTCAATGATGTGTTTTGTATTGATTAAGTTGTTATTTCTATTGTTTCAAATTAGTTGTTAGATTTTATGTATTGAAGTCACAATGTCAATACATAAATAAATTTACCATAATTAAAGAGATTTACTATAAGCTTCAAGATAAGTTATAGATTTCTTCCAAAATTATTATTGATATATTGTTTGTTGTTTACAGAATTCATGTTATTAATGTTGTTCTAATTTATTCTAATACATAAACTATTTGTATAGAATGTAATTAGGGTTAGAAATTAATAGAAAAACAATTCTTATTAATTTAGCAATTGAATTCCTTCGATTAATAAGAATATGGAATAAATTAGAAACCTTAGGCTACAACATGTTAATCTCTTAGTGATCATAATCTAGATATCACTATTTATGGTTAATTAAGGTTTTTGTTAACTAGTTGCATTGTTAGTGTTAGTTATTAATTAGTTCTTATTTCTTAAAATCGCTTTAATCCTATAATTCATTTATCAAGCCTATATTTTTCAATTTTTCATGTGTTTTCCTTAATTTGATTTAAACTAAACCCTGTGTCTATTTAGTTTAAATCCTCTATTAAAATTATGGAAACCCAATTTCTTATTTGTATTTTTCTTTAAGAAAAACAAAACTTAGAGTCACTACATGGTAGAACTAGAGAAAGGTGATTAAATTAGAACTGATTAGGCAAATCAGTTCTAATTTTGGCCACTAGCCTAAATTTCGAAAAATTTATGAAAATTTTCAAGAAAACAAATTCACGGATTAAAGAGCTACTCTATCAAACCTTATGGTACCACTTTAACCTTTAAGATTAGCATTATTTTTTTATTCACCTTTTCTAAAAAAAAAAATCTATTTACAAGTAAATAAAAAAGTAAAATTACATAAACTTGAAAAAAAATAAGGAATTGACATATAATTTACAAAAGTGGGAAAAATAAAATTTTACATATTTTAAATCGTCTCAAAAGTTCCTATGTGCCCATTAGTTGGAATTAAATTTCTGTAATTCATTTTCCAAAAATTTTAGCAAATCAATTTATTTTAGACTTAAAAACAATCAAGTTTAGATTTTAATTAATTTGTTTTTATTTTTGTTTTAAGAAAATTCTAAAAGAAGTTTCCTATTGTTTGGAAATTTCTAAGGCTTAGTTTTAGAAAAAAAAATTTGTTATTTTTATTTGAAGAAAAAAAAATGATTTTTCTAAGAAAGGATTTTTTTTTGTTTTCTAAGAGACCTAACTTTTAAAAAAAATTATTAGAATTTTTAATTAAAAAATGAATTTTTCTTTATGAGGAAAAAAACTTTTTTTTAAGGACAAATTTTTCTATAAAAACATTCTTTTTTAAAAGACTTTTTTTTTTAATTTACAAAAACAACCCCTTTTTTCTAACTATATATATATATATATAAACTAACAAACCGTAAAATGAAAAAGAACAACACATTAACTTAGGAAGACTTCAGAAGTGGGGTGCAAATTCGGGTCGACCTGCTCAAATCGAGTCAAGTCGTGAACAAGTTAAGTACTCCTATCCTGTTCAAGCAAAGAATAAGCTCTAGTGGCTAACGGGGGACACTTTCGATCAATATAACCACCAAAACGAGTGGGAGAAGTGGTTTTTATGTGTATCTTATTGAGGTTAGTGGGGCTAGAATTGATACCATGACCTATGGTGGTTGCTCATGGCAGTTGGGTAAGTAGCAACGATGGGTGGTTGTGCAATATTCAATAGATGGTTGCTAAACATGAGAAAGGACTTAGGTCTAAGGCTTTTGAGGGTAGCGATGCTAGTAGAGGTGCTAAATTGGGTTAAAAGTGACCATAGGGTGAGTATTCATAAAGAGAGAAACAAAGTGTGTAAAGGGAGAGAGGATTATGAATGAGAGAGAGATTGATTCAATTGTTTTTTTTTTCCCTACCCAAAAGTCACAAAAAGGGCTCTATTTATAGTTTCAAAGCTCAAGACAGATTCGAAAGGTGCAGTAATGGTGGATTACGGTCAACGCATGGGTGATGTGTCCTTGCTTGAAAAAGGTTGAAACATAAGGGAAGTTTTGACTTAAGTGGATATATTGAGCAATAGGATGTCGGGGGGAATCAATTATTGCTAGACTTAAGAGAGGACTTAAGTCCAAGGCTTTTGACGGTAGTGATGCTAATAGAGGTGCTAGTTTGGGTTAAAAGTAACCGTAGGGTAACTATTCATAAAGAGAGAAACAAAGTGTATAGAGAAAGAGAGGACTACGAATAAGAGAGAGATTGATTCAAGTGTTTTTTTTTTCCCCTACCCAAAAGTGACAAAAAGGGCTCTATTTATAGTTTGAAAGCTCAAGACGGATTCGAAAGGTACAATAATGGTGGATTGCAGCCAATGCATGGGTGATGTGTCCTTGCCTAAAAAAGGTTGAAACTTGAGGGAAGTTTTAACTTGGGTGAATATATTGAGCAATAGGATGTCTTGGGGAATCAATTATGGCTCACAATTAAAAGAAATTACCAAATGAAACCAGATTTAGAAAGTTGTCCATATTGAATTTGTGAGTTTTTTCTAATTTCACGCTTTGATTTGACTAACCAAATGAATGAATTTGGATAGAAATTTCATTGGATTCAATATCAAGCCATGTCTAGTGCACAATTCTACCATTAATTCAGGTGGAATCATATGAAAATAACATGTAAAAATGGTCCAAACATGACCCATCACACTGCTTAGACATGGGGAAATTGAAGGAAACAATTGGAAAAGGAAAGAAAATCATCCCAATCACATGCCTAGCACATAATGGACAAGCCTATTTTAAAAATCAAGCACTTTACACACCTAGCTTAGGCTTATCCTAGGCTACTACATGTTACAAGATAAGGCTTTTAGCCTTATCTAAATATGATTCGATCCTTTTTTTTTTTCAATTCTTTTCTTCTCTTTTTTTTTAAAAAAAATTAATAAAAAATAAATTAAAACAACCAACCTAAGCCTAGCTTCAATCCTAAAAATTAAACCTAATTAACCAAAACTAAAATTAAATCATTTACATACATGCTAGAAATAAATAGATAAAATAATTTTGAAATCGTACTCGATTTGACAAAATAAAATAAGAAGACCTATTCAATACATCCCAATGACACTAAAAAATCTGGGGCTTTTATTTTCATAAAGATTCTATTGTCCTTAACCCTTTTTTTTTTAATTAAATTGAATTATGACTCTTTTCCTTATTCTAAAAGAAACTCTAAAACTACAAGAGGGCAAAAAATGAGGTGTTTATATCATCGCTACTATTGTTATTCAATTTTGAATAAAGTAATTTACTACAAGTGAGTAAGTGTTCATTCCTCATAGGATTGACAACCCTAAACTTTAGTATCCTCTACGTTATTACTTGATAGGCACACTTGCTCAAGTAGGTCAATAAACTATAGATCATGTTTTTGGGGAAATTATCAGGGGCATTAATCAGGAAAGTTTGTTCATTTATAACTCTATTATTTCTCTTTTCATTATTTTTCTCTCCCTTTCTCTTAAGTTAACTCAAGTTTAATTTAATTTTTCTTGCTTATGTTTAAGGAGACTAGAGTGATGGCCAATGATGTTAAAGTGCTAAAGACTATGGTCAATCACAATAAACCATCTATTAGTAGAGCCGACTATAAAATTTCAATACCTACTATCATTGCGAATGAATTTATGATCTTGCCAATAATTATCCAGATGGTCCAGTAGCAATTACAATTTGAAGGTTCTCTAGAGGAGGATCTACATACGCATACTGCTAATTTTCTAGAGATGTGTGCTACTCTCAGAATCAAGAGAGCTATGGACAATGCAGTAAGGTTGAGATTACTTCCTTTTTCTTTGCATGGACAAGCTAGGCAATGGTAAGCCTCGCTTTAAAAAGACTCTATTACATCATTAAAGGAATTAACTAATAATTTTTTAGAAAAATATTTTCCTTCAACTAAGATGGCCAAACTTCATAGCAATAATTCATCATTCACTCAATCTAACGATGTAACAATATATGATGCTTAGGAGCGTTTTAAGGAATTGCTCAAAAAGTGTCCTAATCACACTCTTCCACTTTAGATGTATGTATAAACTTTTTATAATGGGTTGAATTTTGCCACTAAACAGTATGTTGAAGCAGTTGTAAGTGGAACCTTAAATTCAAAAACACCTAATGAAGCTTATACTTTGTTCAAGAGCTCAGTTATGAACAGCTAGCATCGAGAAGGTGCTAGACCTAGTAAGAAAAAGCCTGACATGGTAAATGTAGAAGCTGCCATAACTTTAGCAACCAAGGTAGATGCCTTGAATAAAAGGTTGGATAATGATCCTCTGTTAGTGCACCACTCCATGATGTCAAATTTAGTCAACCAAAAAGGATATATGGAACAATATTATTAAGGACTAGTTAACAACTTTATGAATCAATGGAAATTTCAATATTTGCCCTATCACAATGGTAAAGAAGGGGGTAATGGTTTGCATATCCAGGTGATTATTCTTATGTGACTCAACTAAGGACTATGAGTATTCCCTATGGATTTCAAGCTCCCCCTTAGAGAAAGGAGAAATTAGAACTGGAAGATTTTTTGACAAGGTATATACAAAGCAATGATGCTAGACTAACAAGCATCGAAAAACAAATAGAAAAACTTGCAAAGATCTCAATTGAGAAACAACAAGAGCTTACACTATAAGCTTAAGCAAAAGTAATAACCTTGACAACAGGTAAGTAGTTATGATATCAGGCAGTGCACCTATCAGTTTTAATATTGCGGATGTGAGTTCAAGTCGATCCCTTAGAGACTTCGAGTATTAATATTAACCTTAGCTCTATTATCTAACCGAAAATTGCGATGGGTTGAATGAATTAAGAATACTAAAATTAACAAACTAATCTAATTATGAGACTTGATTAAGCAATTTAGAAAGCGATAAAACTAAGAACAACTTCAAGAAGGTAATAACGTATTTAGGAATTATTTCCTCTAGTGTTTAACATGTGACCGTTTAAAATGTATCCAATTAAATCTCTATTATTCTTAACAGGAGGGATTCACAATTAAAGTTAACACCTTTCTCAAGCATATTAACCCCAATCCTAAATTATTTACCAGAATCTCTTCTCTTAGTAATATAATTTAGAATCGCATTAACAAACAACTTTCCAGAAGAAACATGTATCTTATCTCTAAGTACACATATAATTCTCTCCAATTATATCAAGATCTCATTACATATGTGATTTCTCAATCATCATGCATAATATCATAGATTGATACCTTAGAAATATCAATTAACAATTAAATAACATAATTGAATCAAGAAAAGACAGAAACTTTATTGAAAATTATCAATCAATCTAATAGTCACATGAAACCCTAGGTTCCACAATCCTAAATATAAGAATCTTAAGCTATCATAATGAAACTAAAAACGACTTGCAACAAAATCAATAAATAAAACATGAAAAAGTCCTTTTGTTGATGATAAATCTCTTCAATCTTGAAGTTAGGTGTTGCTTTTGCCTTTTTCTTCTCCTTCTCCTCAAGTCTCTTCTCTTTTGAATGTCCAATGTTGTGTGCGAAACCCTAGTATGTCCTTTTATAATGTATTGTAAGGTTTCTTTTTTGGTCACCAGACACAGCCTGGGACACAGTCATGTCCCCAGATCGTGTAACTTTCTGACCTTGGCAAATTTTCCTGGATGGACACAGTTGTGTCTCAGACTGTGTAATTTCAAAACTTCATAACTCATTCATTTGAACTCCAAATTGTGTGAAACTTGATTCATTTTCTTCGTTTTCAATCCAAGAATGCGTTCAAACCTTAAAATTAAAATTTTACTCAATTAAGTATCGATTTCTTTAAAGAAAACCAAAAATGTAAGGGAAATACTATAAAATCACCATGTGAAATGTATTTAAAATAAGAGTTATCAAGTTGCAAGTCACTACCCAACTTGAAAAGACCCAAGTCAACCCAAAGCTAGTAATAGAAGAGCTAAAAGACAAAGTCGCTAAAACTCTTGAAGCACCCAGGTAAGAAGTAGAACCCAGAAGGTCAGAGAACAAAAACCATTAATTCCATATCCTCAGAGGTTAAGGAAAGAATGCTTGGATGAGCAATATGGAAAGTTTTTAGATTTATTTAAATAATTGCATATTAATTTATTGTTTGTAGAGGCTTTGTTGTTGATGCCTAAGCATGTGAAATTTTTAAAGGAGCTACTCTCCAATAAGAAGAAATTGGAAGAATTATCTACAATCATGTTAAGCAAGGAGTGTTCAGCTATCCTTCACAATAAGCTTCTAACAAAACTAAAGGATCTAGTGAGTTTTACTATCCCTTGCCTTATTAAAGATTTATCTATTAAAACATTATTAGCCAATCTAAGAGTTAGCATAAATTTAATGCCTCATAAATTATTTAAACAACTAAACCTAGGTGAACCTAAGCCAACTTGGATGAGTTTACAATTAGTTGATAGATCAATAACACACCCTAAGGGTATAATTGAGGATGTTCTTGTTAAAGTAGATAAATTTGTTGATTTTGTTATTTTAGATGTTGATAAGAATATTAAGGTACCACTCATCTTAGGTAGACCCTTTGTAGCCATAGCTAGAGCTATAATAGATATTAGTGATGGTAAGCTTACATTAAGAGTAAGAGAAGAGGAGATGGCAATTAAAATAAAAGGAGTAATGAAAAAAATATGCTAAACAGGATGATACTTACTTTAGTCTTGATATTATTGACTCCTCAATGTCTAGTGCTTTGCAAGAATAATTAACTAAAGATCCTTTAGACTTATGTTTGAACAAGGAATCCAAGAAGAGCCATCCAATAATGCAGACATAGTTTATGCACAAGCTTACTTAGAAGCCACTCCTCTATCAATGGAGAGAAGGTTTGAAAGATTTGAGTAAGTAAAAGGAGCAAAAATAAAGCCCTCTATTAAGGAGCTACTCAAGCTAGAATTAAAGCAACTACCAGATTATCTAGAATATGCCATTCTAAAGGAGAACTCAAAACTACCTGTGATAATATCCTCTAAGTTAACTAGCTAACAAAAGGAGAAGCTTCTCAAAATGTCGAGAGATCACAAGAGGGCAATTGCTTGGAAGATCTCTAACATCAAGGGAATTAATCCTTCGTTCTACAATCATAAAATCTTACTAAAATAAGGTCACAAACCCATAGTGCAATCTCAGAGGCACCTGAACCTAAATATGAAAGAAATAGTTAAGGCAAGAGTAATCAAACTTCCGGTTGTAGGTATGGCTTACCCTATTTCTAATAACTCTTAGGTTATTTCTATGCAGGTTGTGCTAAAAAAAAGAGGTATGATGGTAGTATTAAATGAACAAAATGAGTTGATCCTGATGAGAGCAAGTTGGCAAGTCTATATTGACTACAGGAAGCTCAAACACCATGAGGAAGGATCAGTTCCTTTTATTATTTATCAACCAAATGTTGGAGCAATTATAAGGTCATATGTTTTATTGCTTTTTAGTGTTTTATCAGGATATTTTCAAATTCCCATTGCCTTAGAGGACCAAGAAAAAACTACTTTTACATGTCCTTATGGTAACTTTCCATATAGGCGAATGCCTTTTAGCCTCCGTAATAAACCTGCAACTTTTCAAAAATGTATGATAATAATTTTTGATGAATTTATTGAAGATACAGAAGTTTTTATGGATGATTTCTCAATTTTCTAGAATTCCTTTTATCATTGTCTTAAGAATCTACAAAAAAATTGACAACATTGCAAAATTGCCCCCTCCTACATCTATTAGAACCATACATAGTTTCCTAGGTCATGATGGGTTTTATAGGAGGTCTATTAAAAATTTTTTTCAAAAATAACTAGACTATTAACCCGATTGTTAGAAAAAGATGCTCCATTTATATTTTCTTAAGCCTATCTAAGTGCATTTAATACTTCAAAAGATAAATTAACTCATGCCCTAATAATGCCAGCCCTTGATTAGAGCTTACCGTCTGAACTAAAGTGCGATGCTAGAGATTATGCTATAGGGGTAGTTTTATGTCAAAAGTAGGAAAAGAATTTCTAGCTAATTTATTATGCAAGCAAAACCCTCACTAAAGCTCAAGAAAATTACACCACCATTGAAAAAGAGTTACTAGCAATGGTCTTCGCATTTCATAAGTTCGAGTTCAGGTCATATTTAATTCTTCCTAAAGTTATTGTGTACACTAACCACTCTGCTTTGCAATATTAATTGAATAAGAAAAATGCCAAGCCAAGGTTGATCAGGTGGATTTTACTACTTCAAGAATTTGACCTGAAGATGAGAGACAAGAAAGGAGTGGAGAATTTAGCAACTAACCATCTCTCACACCTAGAAAATCCATCATTGGAAAAGCTTAATGAACAGGATATAAATGATGAGTTCCTAGATGAAAAGTTATACTGGGTAAGTCTTAGGAGACTGCTTGGTTTGCTAATATAGCAAACTATCTGATAACTAGAATTACTCCTTTAGGATTAGACTATAGACAAAAGAAAAAGTTTTTTGATGATGTTAGGATCTATTTTTAGGAAGACCCCTATTTGCCCAAAATTTGTGCAGATCAAATAATTCGCAAGTATGTATCTCATTTGGAAGGTTGGTAAATTTTAGAGTATTGTTATACAGGCTTAATTAGAGGACATCTTAGTGCAAATAAAACAACTCGTAAGGCCCTTAAGTGTGGTTTTTATTAGCCAACATTGTTTTGAGATGCCCAAAAATTTGTTGAGTTATTTTATAGATGTCAAAGGGTAGGGAACATATCCAAGAGAGATGAAATGCCACAAAATATAATATTGACATGTGAAGTTTTGACATTTGGGGCATTGATTTTATAGGATTGTTTCCAAATTCAAACAAAAACAAATACATCTTAGTAGCTATAGATTATGTATCTAAATGGGTAAAAGCTCAAGCTCTACCAACTAATAATACTAGGGTAGTAAAACGACTCCTAAAAAGTTTGTTTTCTAAATTTAGTGCTCTTAGAGCACTCAATAGTGATAGGAGAACCCACTTCAATAATATCTAATTTGAAAAGGTGTTAAAGCGATATGGAATTACTCATCGAATTAAAACTCTAGACCACCCTCAAACTAGTGGACAAGTTGAGGTTGCAAATAAAGACCTAAATTGAATTCTAGAAAAGATAGTCAAGCACAATTAAGGAGATAGGTCTAAGAAGCTCAACAATGCACTTTAGGCTTATAGGACTACTATTAGATGTTGATTAGAACAACACCATATCAACAACCGATCTATTGTTGCCTCTCATTAAATTTAGTGATTCACTCTATGATCTTCTCATGTACCTCCTATAGCTTTTTTTCTCAGTCAACTCTGGACAAGTTCCCATAAGTTGTTAAGGTCTAACTACATCCAAGGGGATGGTTAGATTGAATCCATATACAACATCGAAGGGGAGCTTCCCTAAAATACTATAGATAGTTTGGTTGTATGTAAACTCCACATTAGGTAAGAACAAGTCCCAATCCCTTAGATTTTTGTCAACAGTAGCTCATATTAGGGGTCCCAAGGTCCTTTTCACCACCTCAAACTATCTGTCTATCTAAGGATAATGATGAGTGTAATTTTACACTCATCTCATATATTATTTTTCTAAATAGTTTGAGTTATTTTGATTTAATTTCAACAATTTTGCTACTGAGTTAAGTCATTTCTTGATTTTAAGACTCAAACGAATCAATAAGATGAAAAGAAAGAAATTTAAGTGAATTTTGAAGGAAATTTCACCAATTTTAAAGGATGACTTAAGGATAGCAAGTGTCGGAAAGGACTTGTCTAAGAATTAAGTGAAAGTTAAGACTACAATTGATCTCCACAACCATGTTGTTTTACCATGAAGCCCGCCTCCTAATATCCAAACAAAACTTAAAGAATTTTTTGTCAAGTATATGACTACAGTCCAACTCCACATCCATGAACTATGGTCGTGATCCCTTTATCATCAAACTCAAGTCAAATTCTTAAAGAATTATTATAAGGAATAGTCCATACCCAAACTCCATAGTTATGTTCTTACTCATGGAATTGCCATGATTTTAAAAAACTTGCCATTTAAAGATTATTTTGTCCTGATTATATAAATAAATGTCAACAACATGTACAAAAAGTGGAGAGACGTCATAAGGATAGAATAGAAGTATTTATTCGAGTTTTATTTAATTTTACCATGAAAGTTCTTGTTTTTATCATGTCCATAGTGTAGAATTATTGATATCTAGACTTATAGTCTTGAGATAACATGTAGCATACTTGATTCACAATTATTCTAATGAAATTTTCTTATTCTTATTAATTCAATTGTGTTTTATATTGATTAAGTTGTTATTTCTAAAGTTTCAAGTTAGTTATTTGATTTTATGTATTAAAGTCGCGAGACCAATGTATAAATAGATTTACTATAATTGAAGGGATTTGCTATAAGCTTAGAGATAAGCTATAGATTCTTACAGAATTATTATTGATATATTGTTTATTGTTTACAAAATTTCTATTCTTTATGTTATTCTAATTTATTCTATTATGAAAGCAATTCATATAGAATATAATTAGAATTAGAAATTAATAGAAAAGGATTCTTATTAATTTAGTGATTGAATTCCTTTGCTTAATAGCAATAAGAAATATAATAGAAACCTTAGGCTACTATATATTAATCTCTCAGTGATCAGAGTCTAGATATCACTATTTATGATTAATTAGGGTTTTTGTTAATTGATTGCATTGTTAGTTATTAATTAGTTCTTAATTCTTAAAATCCCTTTAATCCTTTAATCCATCACTACTATTGTTAATCAATTTTGAATACAACAATTTAGCACAAATGAATAAGTGTTTAGTCCTCATGGGATCAACAAACCTGAACTTTAATGTCCTTTATACTATTACTGACAAGTGCATTTTCCTAAGTAGCACGGTAAACCATAAAGTGTCTTCCAAAAGAAGCTTAAGAACTTTTTGGATCAATTTGATGCTATGGACTTTTGTAATTCCATGTAGTCAAACAACTTCCTATAAGAAAAGCTCAAAAATGTATGAAGCATTGTTAGTTTGGTGATATGAAATATGCTATCTTGCTAAAATGGTCGATGACTACTATAGAGCCCTTTTAATGAGACATTCTGAGCAACCTTAAGACAAAATCCATGCCTAGGTCTTTCCATAGGTTGGTTAATATAGGCAAGGGCATATATTATTCATGTAGCACCTTTCTTCCCTCAGCCTTTTTGCATTTTTGACAACTTCTAACAACTTTATGGACATCTCAGGCCATTATCGATCAACGAAATTCTCTTTCAATAGCTCACAACTTTGGTTTGTCCAAAATGCTTAGATAATGCTCTACTGTGAGCTTCCCATACAAGTAACTCCCTTACAGAACAACTTGGAATGCATAATTATCATCCTTGAAACAAGTTCCCTTCACTTAGAAAATATCTACTAATGCTAATCCCATCTTTGCATTGTTTTACAATTTGATCAAACTTAGGATTTGCCACTTTGGTTATGGATGTTCTATCAAAGTTGGTAAGCAATCTTTCACTAAACTTATTAGAAGAGAGTTTGAAAATATTCAAAACCACATGTACTTTTTATTAATATTGAAACAACATTATCTTCTTTTGTCCTATATATTTTTTAATATTACATGTATCATTTTATTTTAGTAGTGTTATGCTGAGTAGTACATAGACAATTACATTTGCAAATGATTATGGATCCCACCGGCAAATGGAATCTATGGAATTCGCTAAGAAGTATACAACTATTCACTTCTGATTATCAAAGTTTTACTAGATTATTACTTTGTTTCTTATTCCAAATCACTATACGCTTTTAATTTTGACTTTCAACCTTAAATGTTCTTTTGTGCAATTCTTTAGAATCTTAAAATTAGCCATTCAATTATTGTACAAGGAGTCTAATAACTTGATTACTAATTAATGTCATTTTATTTTAAAGTGTCTTACTTTATTATATACAAGGAGTCTAATAACTTGTTACTATAACTTTTTCTTTTAGGGCAAGCATATGGTGACTTCTCCTATAAAGCAAATCACTTGCAATAGTTTTACTTTAATACATTGTTTAGTTCTCTCTATTTTTTCTTATTAACATACGCTTTCCATACAGTATATGTAATTCTTTTTACTCTTTTTTAATTGACTTGTCATGGAAGTGATATGATTCTAGAATTCTGCACATCATAAACTCGTAAGTATAGCTTTATTCATCTTTTGCACATGCATTGCAAATATGCATCAACTAATATATATTGCATATAAAAATGAGCTTAACCAATTTATTTATGTAAGAATTAGATATATACATGCATGTTATATTTTGTTAATGAATGTTAAATATGTCTTACTATTAACAAATAGACAAAGCTTTCGATTTATAAACTTGTATACATACCTTAAGAGTTATTATCTTATATGCTAAATCAATGTACAAAGTATGTGCATGCATCTCTCTCTATATATAATATTTATAATATTGAGATGTATGAGACTGGTTTCAATATTACATCTCTCATAAAACTTAATTTTTTACCATTAAATTCCTTCAATTACCTTCAACTTAGGAGCAATTAGATTTTCTTCACTTTACCAATTTTTACTTTCCTCCTCTATATATCACATTCTCAATATTAAGTAAAGAGATTAAATTATGGCAAATAGAGTGCGAAAATTGGAAAAAATTTTAACCCCTATGGCAGTTTATAATTCTAACATACATTATGTTCAGTATCTTCTATTTTAAGTACATATATCATGATTGATGAGTTCTAGCCATCCAGTATATGTGTATGTAAACAAAGGGTGTATCATGCAAATTTAATGTGAAGAAATCATTCTTATGATTCTAGTTTCATGGAAGAATATATGTCAAAATCGTTGTGACAATATGCATGAAATAAGAATGATAAGGAAGATATTCGTCTAAGAAGGAAGGCTTGCTTATGTATTTGTTGTAATAAATTACACGTGCCTGGTGGGAGGCATGCCAATTTACCTAAATCTGGGGTTTCATATGTCAAAACAGCATAACGAATCCCAAAAAAAAGGAGGGATAGAAAAGGAAGTTAACAGAAAACATGAACGTTGTTCGTTAACAACTTCATGGGAACAAAACACCCACTCTTTGGTTCAATCGCACTTTTCGTTTCTTCCACACAAAACAGATACAACCATATGGGTAATAAACCTAGAAGGAAAAGAGAGATACACATCCATCCACATTATTTTCCATTCGACTGCTAAAACATTTGTACAAAATTTCTTATCCATGCAACGTGCGTAACCATGTCAATGGAAATTTCTAGTTTCGTGTTTTTTCTTGATTAGAGATTGACCTGACATGTAAAGAATTTGATCTGCCTTTTATTTGATTGAGTTCGTTTCAATTTTACAACAGCTGTAGGATCATCATGAAGGCATGGGAGGCTACATTACGCAAAACTCAAGCAGCTAAAAAACGTGCCAATAGCATATTTGGTACGACGTCCGTTGCTCATGCGGATGACGATGTCGATGACGATATCGATAAACACGGATCGGAAATTTACACCGCGGAAAGGTTTCTTCCGAATGGGGATTGTTATACAGGGCAGTGGCATGATAATTTACCACATGGACAAGGTAAATATTTATGGACAGATGGGTGCATGTATGTTGGTGAATGGTATGGTGGCAAAAAGATGGGACATGGTAGATTTAGTTGGCCTAGTGGGTCCGTTTATGAGGGTGAATTCAAGAGCGGTTATATGGATGGTAAAGGTACGTATACAGGTCGTAATGGGGATACATACAAGGGGCAATGGATTATGAATATGAAACATGGTTACGGTGTTAGGACTTATGCGAATGGAGATCGATATGATGGGGACTGGCGTCGTGGGCTGCAAGAGGGTCAGGGAAAGTATGAATGGGCAAATGGGGATTGTTATGTTGGTGAGTGGAAGAATGGAGTTATTTTCGATAGAGGGAGCTTCCTTTGGAGTAACGGGAACAGGTATGATGGACTTTGGGAAGATGGATTACCTAAAGGGTCAGGGACTTTTCAATGGCCAGATGGAAGTTTCTATACGGGGAATTGGAGTAAGGACCCTGAGGAACAGAGCGGGACTTATTATCCATCGGGGGCATCTCCAGATGGGAATCTTCAATGGGATCCCCAGGATGTCTTTGCAGATTTAAGCGAGCGAAAAATATGCCTTGGGGAGAAGGTTTCTGTCCTGCCTTCACAGAAGAAGTTAGCGGTTTGGTGGTCTACAAAGGGAGGGGAAGTGAAGCCCAGGAGAGTATCGGTCGATGGAAGGGTAAGCGTAGGTGTGGAGAGGACTATTGATAGAGTTCGTATGTTAGAAGGTGATAGGGATTTTAACTATGATGGTGGTGATAGGCTTTCGTCGGTTGGAAGAGACATTGAGGCTGATTTATTAGGACTTGACATTGATGATGGCAGCTCAAGAGCGCTGCCTCCTTGCCTGCATTTGAAAGTACCAAAATCGGTAAAGAGACAAGGAGAGACAATATGTAAAGGGCACAAGAACTATGAGTTAATGCTGAATCTCCAACTAGGAATCAGGTATTTCATCAAAGATTACTACAACATACGCCGTGAATGCCAATGGTGTCTCCATCAGCTAACATCCTAAGTTTTCTGGTTCCTCTATAGTCACTCACGAGGCCATGTTCTCATAAATAATCCTTTTTAACTTCCATAAAAATATTTGAAAAAGATGCATGTTTGTGAGGGCATTATTTGATTGATAGCACATAGATATTAGATGCCTCATACATAAAAGATTGTTTAAGCCATGGAATTGGATATGCATCCCTTTTAATGCATGAGAACTTGATATGTAGACATTCTGTTGGAAGAGCTCCACAACCAATATCTGTTGATCTTAAAGCCTCAGCATTTGACCCTAAGGAAAAAGTATGGACAAGATTTCCTCCAGAAGGAAGTAAACACACTCCTCCACACCAATCCTGCGAGTTCAGATGGAAAGATTACTGCCCTTTGGTTTTCAGGTTTGTCATTAATTCACCCGAAGCATTGATTCTCCGTTCACAATGAGTTTTTAAAATAAGAGTTGTTCAAGGGGCATGATTTCTGTTCTTGTTATATGCAACTCCTATGCCATGACCAATCACTTCTCCGTAGAATCTTGTATTCTGAATCAGAATCCTTAATCAAACTATACAATAATCATCTACATTCGTTTCCTCAGGACTTTAAGGAAGCTGTTTAAAGTCGATCCAGCTGATTATATGCTCTCTATATGCGGAGACGATGCTCTTCGTGAACTTTCTTCACCTGGTAAAAGTGGTAGCTTTTTTTATTTGACCAATGATGACAAGTACATGATCAAGACAATGAAGAAAGCGGAAGTGAAGGTGAGCTTCCTTTCATCTGTGAGGCCAATTACATATTTCCTTAAATTTGACATCTGCCCTTAATATTAGTTTGGGTTATAGGTGTTCCTAAGGATGCTTTTTGCTTACTACAACCACGTTCGATCTTTTGAAAACACATTGTTGACGAAATACTTTGGTCTACATAGTGTGAAGCTAACCGGTCCTACTCAGAAAAAGGTACGACGCTGTAACGTCTAATGTCAATGTGCAAGAAATGTTTCTGATGGATGAGGAGATGTAGTGATCCTCTAGATTCAATAACATGAGTGTTTGTACAAAAATCAAGGATATCCAAACACTCTGGAGTTAATGTTTCGTACATGATATAGGTTCGATTCATCATTATGGGGAATCTATTCTGTTCCGAATACACCATCCACAGACGCTTCGACTTGAAAGGATCTTCCCTTGGCCGCACAACTGATAAGCCCGAATCTAAGATAGATGGAAATACGATTCTCAAGGACCTTGATTTGAATTTCATATTTAGACTGCAGAGACCTTGGTTTCAGGAGTTCTGCAGGCAAGTACTGTCATCTGCCTTCCCTTGCATGCTTGGTTCTGCCCATGAACTTAAAAAAGTGTTACTTTTCTAGTGCTTCCAATCCTTGCTGTGGACGTGGAATCTCAATCATATCATTTCTTATAAATTTTGCAACTTCAAGGAACCTCAATCCTATTTTTATTATGCGAACATGAAACTCCACATCAAAGAACATCTTTTACTTGAACCAAACAAGGGTTTCTAGATATTCTTTACATTTGAACTTCCTCCTTTATTAACTTTCTTTAAATTAGGCACAGGCAATGTCCAGGTGATGATTTTTTTATTCATTTCATCACTAAAATTTGAAAGAGATGGCTCTTTCTTCCAACAGGCAAGTTGATAGGGACTGTGAATTTCTCGAACAAGAAAGGATTATGGACTACAGCCTTCTAGTTGGCCTTTATTTCAGAGAGACGTCGGTTCAAGGATACCTAATCCCATCAGGAGCTAGGACCCCGACCGGTTGATTTTTTTTCTTCTTTTATATCATTTTTATTAACTTACACGCTGCTGCTTCTTACATCTATTGAGCAAAACTTTTTTGTAATCGAATTTTGTCTTTTGCTACTTTAGGCGACTCAGATAATGATACAGGTCCGCGTCTCTCCAGAGCAGATGTGGACCAGCTTCTTCTTGATCCAGACAGGTAAAAGGCGGTTCTTAACTTGATTAATCATGCAAACTTGTTATTAAGATGAAGATCTTACACCAGAACCTTCTTAACTATATGTCACTTTTGCTAAAAATGTTCAAACAAAGTGCTATAGCAAGATCTAATAATGTTTTGACGACATTCACTTGTATGGATAAGGTATTAGCACAAGTTGCATCTCTTTCTAGTCTATGTTGACATATAAAGAAGCAACTGAACTAGTATAAGTTTGCACTTTTACGTATCTTGGCCTTACCTATTGTTTAAAATCATGGTAGGTGGGCTAGTATTAGGTTGGGGGTTAACATGCCGGCGCGTGTGGAGAGAACGGTGAGGAAAAGTGGATGTGAACTTCAACTGGTTGGGGAACCAACCGGAGAACTTTACGATGTTGTCATGTTCTTCGGCATCATTGATATCCTTCAAGACTATGACATTAGCAAAAAATTGGAACATGCCTACAAGTCCATCCAATATGATCCAACCTCAATCTCAGCTGTTGATCCTAGGCAATACTCAAGACGCTTCCGAGATTTCATTTTCAAGATTTTTGTTGACGATGCATGATGTTCGTCACATCAGTTAGATAAATCCTAGTAGAATTGCACCAAATTACGTGTGTAAGTTCAACAAAAATGTCAAAGAAGATCTCCTGACATAGATTACTTTGTATATTTAACTGTTGTTTCTGCTTACAAAGCAAGAAAGAAAATCATCGACTTGTACGTTTGTTTCCATTGATTAATTCTTTCGTTTAAACAAGAGAGAACTTCCATGATGTTTCTAGCTTTTTTGTTGAAATGGAACATTGTACAGTATCTTCTTATCATTGCCCTTGAGAATATACTAAAGGATTCTAAGAATTCCAAACACTCCGAAAGAATTTATCTGGCTCATCGATGGCTCCTCCATCAAGTTGCTTATGCATTAATGAAGATATAGAATGAAAAAGCACATTGATGGGTGAATCTAGCACATTTAAAAGGTGATCGGTGATACTACAAATTCTTTCCTTTATTTAGTCCTGCTTGCTACTTGTTGAGGTCGCATGATAATTTTCTAAAAGAAGTCGCATGGGCAAGCCTCCCCGCAAACTCAGTTTTAGGAAATTTCCATGGAGGTCGTGGGTTTAGCCATGCAACCTCCTTATAATCACCTACATCTGCACAAAACAGGCTTGGTTAAGTCCTAGGCACAAACCAAATACAAAGATGTGATTGCAGAAACAACAAATCCAAAAACAATAACTCTAGAAGCACAATTCCAAAACCCCTTGAAGTCCCAAGCGACAATCCAGTGCTCCAACAACCTGAAATCCAAAACTATAAGTCAGCAATCACACCTAGAGAACCATAACCACACCCTAGCGGTTGTAATTCCAAAACATTAAGCACATATTAGCAAATAATAATCCAAAATCACAACACCAAGTTCCAAACTAAATTGCAACATTCTTAATGCCATGCAATAAGAAAAGTGTAATTACAAACAATATCCACATAAGTATTTACAAATTGCAACTAAAGTCATGTATCCCTAAAGCTATACTAATATCTCCATCTTCATCAAGAAAAATATGCCATAGCACAAGATGAGAGAAGGTCGTGCTAAAGGAGCCTCCAATGGACAATCCGATGGCTCAACATGTGAGTCAGTGAGATCCCTCAGTGGAACTAAGCTAAATTGCAATGCTGTATGTTGCTATATGACCACTTCACCATGGTCGAACGTTATGAGAACTAAGCATGCCTCTCACGTGGTGCTACTGGAGTGGACTGTTCTCCCATAGAAATTGGCGATGGAGTGAGGTAGGAGCCGCAAGAGTTAGTCCTAACCTCACCAAGATCGATGGAGTAGCAAAACCCTAACAACATATTATCACCATAGCTACCCCATCTATACAACCAATCTACCTCCTCTAGTTCTAATTTTAGCTTGCTTAGGGTATTATTCCAAGAGGATAGGCTTAGGCTCCTCCACATGAGGAGGGTTCTATGTAGCATGTGGATATAACACCAACCCACCGTGTTCATCTAAGAACTAGAGGCCTTTATCCACTAGCTCATAGGCTATAGTGATGCCGTACATCATCTAAATGGAGCGAAGTGCATTAACCAACATCAAAAGGAAGAAAGTGAATAAAAAAAAAAAAAAACTATCATCATGTGGCTGGTATGACTTTAGGTATGTAGGTGTTTCACTTATACTTATAACAACTCAGAGTAGGTGAGGTACCACTAAGTATGCTCCTAATACCATGGCCATTACTCAAGGTCAATACCATAAATAGGCCGTGGATGTATTACCCTTATCTCGCAATCAGCCCAACACTAGATATATCTACTATGCTGCTCTCTCCAATCAATGTTACTCATCCCCTGAAGATTAATTTGATGTAGGTGCGTACTAGTATCTGTAGCCTGTAACTCTTATTGGAAACCTTCGAACCATTGAATGACATGATTAGGAAAGTGACACTCGACAATGTAGATGCATATGAGAGGGACAAGGGTCATCCATATATGTTACCTAACTCTACAAAACTCTAAGAGAAGCTGAAGTAATTGCTCAAAGTAGGCTACCATACGACCTGTCATGATGACATAAAATCTTAATAAGTATACGAATTTAGTAGAAAAATGTGAAATTAGTAAAGATTATAAGGACCATACCTACGGGGAGGTCTATAGATCAAATGCCTCTCTATAGGATAGAACTAAATGTGTTAAATGGTATGTAGTATCGAGCTCTACCCTCTACCTAGCTACCAAAGGGTAACCATCCTCGATTCTGAAACCATGTCTACTTAATGAAGCTATGTAAGGGAACCTATCCTATGCCTAAACCTGTAGGAAGATCATCGCTCCACCAATCTCGCATGTCCTTGAGCATACGACAAGATATAACTACCAATATAACCATGCCAAACATGTTGAGCCCCAACTATATGTCCCAGCCATGATGAAGTCCTCGAGTAAGGGCAAGAACATGAAGTAGACAAATCTAAAAGATTTATGTGCAAATAGAGATCCTCCAACTAACCAGGGTATGTAGGATTGTATGTATTGCTTAACAATCTCAATGTTAGCATGCCTAAGTAGAATCTTAAGCCTACTGCTTAATGAGGATGGCCACACCCAATTCCCCTTACTCTCGTTATCCTATGGGATGTCCCCCAACAACTACTAACACACTTCGAGCAATGTCACATTTGTATTGCTAGTAACCGTAGCACCATCCACCTTAAACCTAAGCTGAAACTCCATTTCTTGGAGTATGATGATCATCTCACCTTAATCCACATGGCATGTGTGTGTCTCAATCCTCTTGATGAATTTTAAAATAGTTATATTTTAATTAATGATTTTTCATGATTTTCCCCTAAAATTTAAGTTTATTTTTAGATAATAATACTTAGTTAAGTCAAATTTTGTTTTCTAGGTTTTAAAACGATCAAGGTAAGAAAACGAGAAAATAGAAACAAATTTCACTCAAATCGGAGCTAAAATAATCAAGTTATGAAAGTTTGAAAATCTACACAACCAAACAACATGAATATGTTGTTTTCAGGTGAATTTGGAGCTTATTTTCAACTATTATAGCCTAGAATACAACCAAAAGACACAATCATGTCCCTAGTCGTGTCTTTTCTAGGTAACCTATTCATTTATCTCTTCATATATAAAGCCTTGTTAGGGTATATCTTAGAGAGAAGAACTTTTTTATACAAATTGGAGAGAGCTTTTCAAAACAAGAACACTCAAGGAGCGAGAGGATCATCAAGTATTCAAGATTCAATTTTTCTTTAGACTTCATGATTTTCTTTCCTACAATTTTCTATTCCTTGTTTTTAGATTATTATTTTAGGATGTGTAGTGAGTAGATTTTTTACATCTAGGTCTTATAGAACCTATATCTATTCATGTGATATGAGTATTATTTGATTAATTTAATTCCTTAGTCTTTTCTTGATTCAACCATGTTTGCTTCATGATTTAGGTTATTATTTCTACAAGTAGTAATTTAAAGTTTGATATCTTCTAAAAAAAATCAAGAGATTTTTTATAAAATTAGATCTAAGCATAAATGATAAGGATAATTGCAAGATTAGAGATAATTTGCAACATTCTCCCAGAATTTTGAATTTAAATGTAAAGAATTTATTGTTCAATAATGCAATCTTATATCATACAATTAAAAAGAGACTCTAATAGATGATTTTAGGGTTAGGATTAATTGGCTTGAGAATGTAATTAACTTTAGTAGAGAATTTTCTTGGTCAAGAAAGATTAAAAAGTAAATTAGATTATCTTTAAGGAAATTACGTATTAGATCTAGGAGAAGTAAGATCTAGGTACAATATTGAATCTTAAATTAATTTCTAATTGAATTGCTTTCTTGTTAATTCTTAAATTGCGTCTTAGTTAATCTTTAAATTAGTTTTAGCAGTAATTTAGATTTACTTCTTTAAGTTTCTTGAAATTTAATTTACTGGTTAGATAATAGAGACCTAATAAGTACTAGAAGTCAGAGTCCTTAAGGGATCAACACTTAGACTTAATCTACTATTATAATTTGATAAGGTGTACTTGCCTAACACATCACCTCTACCTCTCTACCAAGGCTGTAATGAGGTGCCAATCTATCTATATATATGGTAATCTACTAACAGACATGAAATCAAACTTCACAAGATAGGGCTCTAGGCATAGATCACGCAAGATCAGCTATTCACCCTTTTTCAAGGCTAACTCATGCCATTGGGTGTTTAGATATGTTGGTCCCTGCAAGAGAACACATAGTTGATCATCTATATGCACGATGGCTCTACCTCTCCATGTCCCAATCATTTGTGATATGTATGTTATGTAGATATAACCCGTACCCATCATTTCAGCAATTCATCATTCCTCTTCTCCTAAAGGTCTACACTATTGTAAAAAGTCTTTTTTACAAAAGTTGTGACTAATTAAGCCCAAGATGATTTCAAAACCGAATTGTAACTCTCAACGATGTTTGATGTCATGTATCCGAAGCAGTAGTACCTATCTTTTGCTAATGACCACTTATCTATGTCAAGTTTTGCAAACCGCAAGGGGCATCTAGCTTCACCTTCCACATTTCCTCCATCAATGTGTAAAAGTTATGATATTATACTTACATACCCACAAATGCAACTAAATTCTTGCACACTCAGTTCTTGTGTTTCTAGTTGAAGTTACCAGTGACATGTTGTATACAAAACCTCCATACTACAAAAGGTGTCTTCTAACCCACACTTTCATCATCAAGTGCCTTTTTAATTCCAATGTACCTATCAAAAGAGAGGCAAAGTGTTTTTTACTTACCACCAACCACATAAAGCTTCAATTTACCCTAAGTCATCTTGGACTACATATTAACTAATGCAAAAGCCAACGGTACTATGCAATTGTTCCTATCCATGCTCCAAGTGACCAAGAACCTGTGCCCATACTTTTTGTATAGGAAAGTACCATCTATGCAAACCACTAGTCAGCAAAATTTGAAAGCCTCCACACATGGTCTAAATGTCCAGAAGACCCATTTCAAAGTAGATACACCTGGTTCACTAAACCCTTTCCACCCTCAGTCCACCTGCATCCTAGGATTAGTGATCCTTATTGTATTCAAGAGTTTTGGAAGTTTATTGTAAAATTTCTCCCAATTATTGTACACCATCTCGATAACCTTCCTTTTCCCCTTAAATACCCTTCTTTTGCTCATTATATAACCAAACTCATCCTACATGTTCTAAGCAAGGTCGGTAATAGTAATATCTAAATTGGTTTTGACATTACTAATAAAGCATCTAACCATTACATTACTATCAATCTATTGATGTTACGTTTTCATAGCTAGATTGATATACATATGTGGTCCCTCAAGGATAGTGATAATTAACATCTCCATTGGCACCTCTTGCATGTACGTAACCTGTACTTACACCCATGGTTTTTCTCCATGCAACAAATTGGCCATAAGGTTTTCTTTGATTCAACAACTTGAAAGTCGCAATAGTGCCTAATGTGATAGTTTTTTATGGCTTCTTAGGGTTTGGCCTTCATGTTGAACTACATTCCCAAGCTCAATTCATCAATACTTAAAGTGTTACTACAAAATGCATTCTATTCTGCTTAAGAGGTGATGTATCCGCTACCCCCTCCAACGTTAAAGAACAGAATCAGATCTTTAACAACCCCCTAAGTCATCCCCAACCCTTGGGATTACATTGGCGCTTGCATTGTTTACATACTCATTGAAGAATAGGCTACCGACACATTACTATCGACCACCTCAACATTTACCCCGATGCTTCCATTGGTCTCTTCCTCATTACCATCACCATCATCATCATTATTGTTAGTCCCATATAAGATATCAAGAGGAGGGATGAACTGTTATCTTTAAAATTTTTGAAATTGAAAATGCCCCTCTTAATAACTTAATTTGGTGAATAGTAATACTTTAATATTTTAGCACATGATTAATAAAACAAATAAATAACTTAAAGTAAAAGAGACAGAAAGGAGAATATCAAGCCTAGAATTTATAAAGCTTCAGCCTTCTACCTATTACTCTCTTCTAACTTCACTGTTGGGGACTTGATTTACTTCACCAATGTCATTCCACTTAATCTACTAAATCGCAACAAATCATGAGAAGTTTACAAGAATTTACCATATATAGGCTTCACATTATTTTGTTCTACCTATTTAGTCTTTATACAATCTAAGCTAATTATAGATCTACGAAGTACAATCTAACTTCTCTCAAACAACAAATAATGTTTACAAAATAAAAGTGAGAAAAATAATACAAATCTCAAATAATTTAATACAAAAACAGAAATGAAAAAAATGAATAATCAGTTTTGGTTCAACTCTCTAAAGAAGTATCTAAGAAGTGATGTACTCTTTCAGATGGTAGAAAATGATCACAATTAGAGTATAAAGTATATGTTTTTTTTTTCCTTCTCAAAATCGTACTTGACACTTTGAATTCTTTCTCCTTTTATACTAGAGTCTTCCAATGACTAAATTTGTTAAGGATTATCTTAAATTTGATTTTATCCAATTCCAACATCTAAAAGATAATCCATAGATATTTTAGAGAAAATCTTAAAGTTTGAATTTGAAACCTTATCTTATAATCTTATCTTGGTCAAATCCTTTTTATTGGATATGTTTTGATCAACAATGCCAAATAATCATGAATTTTAAAATTAAAATCCCATTAAATTCTAAATCAACCTTATCCTTATTCAATCTTAGATATTTTCTTGTGGTTTATATCCAAAAATCAATTCACTTAGAAAAAATCCCTATAGATATTAATTACAACTTAAGTGAAATGGGATTAAGCATATTTTCCTAATATACCCAATCTAGTGGAGCTAGGTTTTGTTCACTTCGAATCTGATGTTGTATCATTTTTCAACTTTACTTTTCTAGATTAATTATCTAAATGACTTTTTGAAGAGTCTCAATTTACTTATCTTCAAAGTCTCTGAATAATTTTTTAAAGTACTAGTACTTGTACCTAGTACTAACTCTTCTTATAAAAGCTTCTGAAATATTCTCTGAAGATTTTCAGACTTGTCTTTTTTTTCAATCAATTCTGACCTTCTGAAAAAGTTTATAAATGCAACTCAATTTTGTAATTTTTAACTTTCTGAAGAACTCTCTAAATATATGTACACTTGTCACTTCATTAGCATTTCTATTTTTTTGGTTATCATCAAAATTTATGAGAGATATCTAATAATCATCATTCTCCTTGTCATCTTTCTCTTCATCCACCTCATCATTACTGTTCAAGCCCATGGCAACCCTCTCCTAATCGGGATCATATGTCAGGTCTTCTTGCCAAATTTACCCATAATCTACATCAAGCTGTTCTTCATTCACATCTATATTCACTTGTTCATCCTGCTCCATGGATTCTAATATAGTGCATAGTTTAGGCGCTCCATACACTTGAATATCACTCATAGTAGATTGAACTTGCTGTGTTTCAAAGTTTGTGGTCTTCTCCTGAATGGTATTGCCTTTGAGGTTTACACTTGACTACCTACAAGTTCTCACATATATATGTTGTATGTAAACTTCCACCATCTCAATGAAATTATTAACATCATCATCATCTTTGATAGGCATCAAATCATACTACACTCTACCTTGATTATAGGATGGATGCCAATGTATGATCTCCATGGCAATTATATCAATACTAATGCTATTACAAATCCTCTGCAAAAAATAGCTATAGTTTGTAAATTTCTTCGTTTTCAGCTTCTTATTTAGCTCCCTATCATACTTCCATCCCATATTGCCATTGACAATGTTTCCATACGCATACACAATGATTTTCATGTACCCACCATTTTTTGCCTATTTATTACATAGGTTATCAATTAGCATACCCATCCAAAGGTAACAATTTTTCTACGTCACATATCATATGTTATTTGCCTAATCTCACATGGCATTTCCATATACATTGCAAAGACAATACAAAAAATAAAAAATGTACCAAAACTATACATAAATATATTATGGCATAAATAATACGAAAGAAAATAGAAACCAAAATTTTCATATACATAACAAAGCCTTAGATTTTCTAAGCATAGACATGGAATAAAAATTTTAAAAATGATAAATGCAATAGCATAATGGAATTAAGTGAGTTTAAATTACCAATTGCTAAATACTAGAGTGCTCTGTAGAGTGGAAGTGTAAGAGAGAGTGTTTTGACTAGATTTGAGACAATTCTGAGAACAAATATGAAGGATAGGGCACTAGCTGAGGTTCTATGAAGGTTTATATATATGAAGGAAGAGGTCATATGTTTTTCGTGTGACTTTGGTTAATACTGAAATTGCATGGAAACCTTACAACTTCTTATGTTTTTCTAAAGTCACCTGCAAACAATTTGACTTTAGTATAACTAAACTGAGGTCGCATGGTTTATATGCGACTTTAGTTCAAAATTTGATGAACTATCTCATAATGGTAATATTTATTCAAGGGGGCCTATTTTTGTACTATTTTATAAAAAAGGCCCCATTTTCGTACAAAACTTAAAGGACAAGGTTATAAAATATCCACCATTTTCTTTTCATAGCACGAATAGATAATGCATTGTTAGTAAGGGATGCATTTAAATATGAAGATGAATAAATAGCAAATGGAAAAGACGATTAATAATAATTAAGGAATAATCAACAAATAAGTAAAGTAATCATATTATAATATATGATAAAGTAATCATATCATAATATATAGTTTCGAAAACTCTTCCTTTATATAGTCTCACATTTATAACGTCTTTTGCTTATTAGTTTTCTTGAAACTGCCTTTGAAAATGTCATTTACTTTTAAAATATTAATCTTTTCTTCTATTTTTATTATGACACATTAATTTAGCAAATAGTAGATTATATGTATAATTAGTTTAAGAATGTATTCTAACATTTCATGTATATCTACCTACTTCCACTTATATAATGCAAAACAATTATAGAAAAAAACATTCACACATTAGGAATACCATTCCAGGATTTGAATTTTCCCTCTAAAATCAATCTTTATTTCGAAACTCCTTTGCAATGAAAAAAATCTCAAGTTTGCGATCAAGAGAAAGGTTGGAGAGCATAACCATTTGATGTTGAAGATAATGCAATCAATGTACATAAGGGTTTATTATGAACACTTTATGATAGTGATAAGCTAAAGTCACTTAATCTTATTATTAGAGAATAAATATTTTGTAATGTGGTCGATTTTTTATATGCTTTCAAAGGATTGATGTGTATATTTAAGTAAAAATGGCCATTCTTTTTTTTTTTTCTACACTTTGATGTTGTTGATATAATGTTATATTTTAATATCAACAATGTCTTATAAATTTTATTTTAAGCTAAATTCATCATGTTTATTAATTAATTTTATCCATTAAAGTTAACTATATTTTTTGGCCAACATAGTGGTAAAATCTTCCTTTCCTTAATATCAATTGTATTTACTATCCACTTTTAAGGAGGTTTATATAATATAGTGGTATCTTTTCCTTATTCTATTTACTATCCAATAAAATTAATTATCCACCATGTTTTAATTTAGCAAATGTAGTATTGAAACAGGCATTTTATATACTTAGTGACTATATAGCGTAGTGGTAAAAACATGTTGTCCCTTATTGATAACTATGAGTCATTGGCACTTTAAGAGTAATATGTATTTGATAAAATTCATTTTCATTGGAGTGATTTGTCATTTTTTTTTTTTGGATTATTATATTCTTTAATACATATTTAATTATAGAAATGAAATATAAGTCCTACTTAATTGAATTTTTTCTTTTTTTTTTTTTTTTTGAATCATGTATGCTTGAAATCAATAGTTTGTTATGAGCATGCTTTTCAAAATTTTCAACATGTAAATTCATATATTTGAATCATTTTCTACAGAAATAATTTATCAAACAATAAGGATTTTGTTGTTTCTTTTACAATGGTTTCCTTTTTCTTTCTAGTTTTCTTTTTATTTTCTTATACAATACCTAATTTGTAGTAATTAGATGCAAAAATTAAGGTAGTTGCATTTGCATGATGAAAGGAGACATATGGCTTTCAATTTTCATATGTGGTCAATAATAAAGAAATTATTCTTCTCATGACAACATAATAGAAACTGAAAAAAATAAAATAAGATACTTAATAGTTTGCACCCATTGTCATGTATATAACCATTAGCCACTTTCCAGAACAACTATATATAACCTTTTATTGTTTCTAATTTAATAAGGGTATCAATTAAAAAAGGGTAAGAGTGTTTTTCTTTTTTTTAACCAACTACATTATACCTTAGAAATGAAGGATTTGAATCTAATCCATTCAAATTCGATGAGCAACCAGTGTTAATGCCAATAGACGACAATGGCCTTAACATGTATAGTGGGAGATTGGTGTAGATTTGAATGTATAAGGTGATTATATGTTAAAAAGTTTTACTTTATATAAATGATGATATATAAGAACACGTTATATATTTTAAGTTTTCAAACATTATAATTAAGGTAAAAGAAAATAAATAGATTTGACTATTCTATAATTTATATGCATAACCACATAATTACAAATGTATTATAAAACATGGTAAAATATATTTAAATTTATTGTAATTCAAGAGAGTATAAATGAATACAATATTTTCTACTCAAATGCACTAAGTTTATCAAAACATTATGACCAAATTACTAATCTCAATGCATGATAATTATATAATTATTATATGTTACCTATAAGCTTTGTACATGTATATTATAATATTTATTTACCAATATATTTACATATTTAAAAATTAGCATTAACACATAACAACAACTAAACCTTATGATATATCCTGTTTTTATTATTATTGAACTTTCTTTAAGAAAGGTATCATTAAATAAAATATGTGGAACTTTGAGAATGGCTATAACATTTATGTAATTTAGTTGCAAAATAACATAATTATATGTATTCAAGATATTCCACTCGTGTATTTTGAAATATTATATCTCTTTTTAAATGATGCATCATTTCAAAGAAAATCATCTAAATTATTATAATATATAATTTTGGAAATTTTTGTCATCTATAACACTTCATTGATAATACCTTTTTGAATTACTATTTAACTAGATACGATTTTTAATTTTTATGGTTGAGACCCTTTCATTTGTAATATTTTGATCATTCTTCTTTCCAACTATATATCTACAAGACATATTTTTCAAGTAAAGAATGGAAAGATTTTCAACTTTTATATACTTAATATCAAATGACATTATTATCATAAGAATCCATAAAGAGTTACAACTCTTTTAATAAATATAGCTTTTCATTTACAGATATAAAAATACAATCAATGGTCATACAAAATAATTAGTTACATTAATAATTTTTTATGTGAATTTATTTTTTTTATTTGTATATATTTCAAATTATAATCCACAAATGATACAAGGCATTATTTCATATAATTTGGAAAGCTCTTACAATTATCAACTATCACTATGATTCCTTATTTTCGATTCATTTACACTTTATACTTAATGTGATCCTAAATTTGAAATTCTTTTGAGGATTTTATTTACCAAAAATGTATTATTGAGGATAATGTGAAATGCTACATGTGAGGTTGACTTGAAGCTAATTTTTTTCTCCCTTTGTTTTACTACTGAAGACTTAAAAGTAAAACTAGTTGTCTTATTTTTGGGGATATTAAGCTTGTTGAAATTCTAAATTCAAATTTTAATGTCTACTTTTTGTAATTCTTTTTCAAATATAAAGCTTATTAAAACAAAATGAGTAGATATCTTCAAGTATGTTTTGGAATTTAAAACAAAATGAGTATATATCTTCAAGTTTGTTTTGGAATTCTTTAAAAAATAAATGACATGTTTTATATTATTTTTCTTTTTACGATTGCTACATAATAACGTGTACATGACCAAATCATATAAATGTTTAAATATTTTGATTTAGATAGTGCCATAATACTTTTATTAATGTATTCAAGTAATATCAATAAGTAATAATATAGCCAAACCATATTAATACAAATTAACAAAGTAATAGAGATGGTCAGCCTATATTAGTAAATATTAATATAGACACAATATCTTGGTAGATATTAATATATATTAATATAGTCAAACTATATTGATACATATTATTATTGTAATAGTAATAGTCAAACAATATTAATATGATGTATATGAATGCAATAATATTGATGGCCAAACTATATTAATACAATTTGAGCTATATCAATATTAACATATTATGAACTATATCAATATATATTAATATAGTCACACTCTATTAACACGTATTAATACAAATAAACTATATTAATACAGTAATAACGATAGTCAAAAAATATTAATACATGTTAATCCGGTGATAATACCAGTCAACAATGTTAGTGTAGTCAAATTAATTAACATATCATAAGCTATAATTTCATTTTTGATTGCATACCTACTTAAAATGCTTATTTGTCTATCTATCTATCTATTGTTAAGCGAATTCCTTCTCTTTTGGGCCTCAATACTCCATCAAAATAATATTTTATATTAAATGAACTATTTTACTTAAAAATTTTATATTAAATGAACCACTTCACTTAGAACTCTTGTAAGGATCATTTGCATTTGACCTATACTACATCTCCTCCTATTTTTATGAATATGGTTACAAATTTGTTCCTATTTTTTTCCTTAACTAAAAGAATTAAGTACCCATATTAATTTCAAACATAATTTAAACCTTTAATAAAAAACTTTCACATTGAATAAATGATTTTTGCTAAGTAAATAAGTATATACAGTGAGTTATTTGTTTTCGGTACTTCATATTACTTCAATAAGTTTTTTAACGTGCTTTTTATAATACATGAAAATATTAGATTTTATTTATAACTTTTGTTTAAAAATATATGTATTCATTTTAAAAATTTTTATCCACATTATGTGAGCTCTTTAACCAATCATATTATAATTTCAGAAGCACTTGCCTTTTATAACAAGAAAATAATTTAATAGAATGTATTTTTATAATTTTTCATTATATTATCATATGATAAATAAGTGTACATTGTTGTTGTTATTGTTATATCATAGGGGTGACTGGGTACAATTTGGGTAAATTATGGGGTTTTCTTATATCATACCCTATGAATATATATTCCAAAACTTTACTACCCATATCCTACGTTACAGTTCTCTAGAATCGTCTTATACCTTATACGTTATACCTTATACCTTGTAAATTGTATAGGATACAGCATACCTTGTAAAATGTGTAAATCTTTTTTTCATTTTAAATTTTAATATGATTATTTTTTCAAAACATAAAACAAACTTAACCTCCTTTTTTTTTTTCTCAAAAGCAATTGCTTAATTTAGTCAATCTTTCAAATGATACCAATGAATGGAGTTCGTTGCGATTTATTCCCAATGAATTCTTTTCCTTAAATAGTTCTTTAAACATTATTATTATTGATGAATTTTTACGAAAGTATTATACAAAACATTCTTTGTATAAATAAAATATTCTTTTATAATAATCACATTGCAGAGATATTTAAGGAAATAAGCATACTATTTTAAAAGATGAAGGCTATAAACATCGTCTTGATGCAAGATCTACAAAATTTATTAAAATTTGAATAAAAGATAAATAAGATTATGTAATTCAATAATTATAGATTTGATAATAATATAAGGTCAAGCAATTAATCAAGAGATATTGAAGATATAACATGGGAAATGGAACATAACATAAATTCAAACTAAAATATTTTTCTTCCTCAAGGCACATGAGTAAAATAATCTCCATATACTTTAAGAAAAATATATTTTGCTCTAGTAATAATGCTAAATCTTTTGTCAAACATAAACAAAAAAAAACTATTCTACTACACAAAACAAGTAAATAGACGTACTTTACGGCTTATAGGCGACATTAGAATGAAATATTAAGAACTCAAATTCCCTTTTTTGAATTTTATTAGATGATAGATTTAGTAGAAGAGAAAAGAGTAGAAAGAAAATGACAATTAAGTAAACACTAAAAACGAAAGATGGTAAGGAAGGGACTCACAAGCGTTTAGTTTAATGTTTTTTATAATCTAGGTTTTACTTTATTTTAATGAGATGGTATCATTTATTTATTTATTTTTATTTAATTACTATTATAGTGTGGAGACCTTGAAACTCAGACTCTATCTGCTTTAAATTATAGGTTTTAAGATGGGTATAAAGCATCCTAACTTCTTACCCATACCCTACCCTATAAAAATAGGTTCTAACAAATTATTACCTAGAATCTACCATATCGCCTTAATTACCTACCTAATCAAATAGGATCTAAGTGGATACCATATATAATAAGGTTATCCACTCATCACTATCATATTATTGTTGTTGTTGTTGTTGTTATTAGTATTATTATTATTATTTGCACTTTTTCAATTAATAAATAAGTATACTAGTAAACATCAAATTTCTATTATACGTCATTAAATAAGAAACATAGTTTTTATTTGAGATCTTATATAATTATTACTTACACTTTATACTAGGCACAACATCACTATGATATGAAGTGTGTGTAAGAGAAATTCTATGTTTTTTTTTTAATTTTTTTAATACTCACATTATCACTTCACATATGTTTTCTTTTTCCTTTAAATATTTAACAAATCATATAAACGAGTCATTTGTTTTCAAAACATTGCATTTCTTAAATATCTTTTAAAGTATTCTTTATAATACATAAAAAAATCATTGGATTACATTTTCATTTTTGGTTTTTAAAGAAGATTGTAATCACTATTTAAATTTTTATCGGCACATTACAAGAGGTTTTTAACTAGTTGACAAATAAGTCAAGTGCTTAATAAATCGATAAACATAATAAAAAGAAAGGTTATCATGTTAAGGCACATCAAGTTCATCATCATCTACATCTGATACCAATAACACAAGGTTTTCAATCGTTTGCTTACTTAAAGGACCATACAGCATGGCTACATTTAAAAACAAATCTAAGTCATTTGTTTAGAGTAATTAAATCTAAGTCAATTGTTATTTTAAAACTATAATAACTTTAACCTTTAGAGTAGGTTCAACAAAAAACTATAATAAATAAGAGAAAAGAATAAGAAAAATATGAACATAAAAGAAAAATTAGAAAAAGTTAAAAAAAAAAAAAGAAAAAGGAAAATTTTAAATAATATAGCTATATCCAAATTAATCTAATTAATTGAAAAAATTTGAAAAAATTATAAAGTTAAAAAAAAAAAAGAAAAAGAAAAGAAAAAAGAGCAAATTTAAAAAAAAAAAAATCAAAATTAGGTAGGTTATGCAAACCCTTGGCCATAGGTAACCACCAATGACCATTTTTTGAAAAAAAAAATTTAAGAAATTCAATCTGACAAGATTTCTACTATTATTTTTTCTTTTTTCTCAAAAGGCGACCACCTATGGCTGCTTAGTAGGTCATCAACCCACTTTTTAAGGTAAGCTGCAACCCATTTCATTTTTTGTGGCTAAATTTTTTTTTAATTGTTTGAACTAATTAATAATTTGTATATACTTATGTTATATATATCTAGTTATATATTTTAACTTTTATCTTTTGATTTTTGTTTTAATTTTTTCCAATTTTTTTATTATTTATCAATATAATTTATTATTTTACTATAATATATATGACTTTTTTCTTCTTCTTATTTTTTTAATTCTTTTTTTTTTTTCTATATGTTCTTTTCACCAAAGATCAACTCCTTACCCTATAGATGGGATACTCTTACCATTAGAGCCATTAGAGGCCTATAATTTACTATAAACTAATAACTATTGAAGGGAAGGCTTCAATTATTACCTAGCTTTTACTTTGAAATGGACAAAATAACTATACCTACCCCCTTTTACGAAAGATCAGCTCATTATACTATAGGTAGGCAACCCTTACCATTAGAACACTGTGGTTTACCATTAGAGCAGTTAAAAGATGATCGTTTCCTTTTCCAATAAAAGGCTCTTTTAATTGGTATGATTAGTTTTAAGTGACAATATTGTAAAATTTCCTACTAAGTATAAAGGGCTAATTTTATATTGGCTTAAGCCCATGTTTAATGCATTATTTATTTAAACTTGACTACTTAAGCTAAGTTACAAGGCTTAAAGATTGAAGTTTATAACTGGGATAACTTAGGGAGATTCAACTTAGTAGGCTCAAAATAAAGAATGTTAGACCAGTCTATCCACTCTCAAGCTCTCTTAGGTAGGCTTGCAAACTCAATAAGGCAAGCTACTAGCCTTGGGCCCACAGTAATCTCATCAAGGCAACCTTAAATAAGCATGCTTAATCTCAATTGTTTACCGTTAATATGATCTGATGGTTACCATTAGACCTAAGAGTTTATAAATACCCAGCAATACCTATTCAGTAGACACTTCATAAGCTCTCGAGATTGGAGAAACAATACTATCATGTGGATTTTCTGCTCTTAAAGATCAAAACATCTCTCAAGTGAAGAACAAGTCAACACTCAAATAAGAATAGTGAGATTGATGCTTAATAGCTCCCTCATCTATTACAAGTGTGCTTCAGCTACTAAGACTACTTATTTCTCCTCTTAACCATTTTTCTCTAAGTCCTCCCTACAAGTACCATTCACGTATTGCTCCTCTAAGGTTATGTGTAATGTGGCATTCCCCTTTAGCTATGCGAATGGCTAATAGGAATAAACGGGGACTTATACCTTCTTTAAGACCACCAACGAATACATAAACTGATAACCTTAGTGCAATAAATGTTGGAAGCTCGTATCTATAGTTAAAATAAAAAAAAAAAAAGATAAATAAGTAGCTGTTAGTAAGGGCCACAAGTGACTTTACAAAAATGATGGGCTCAAATCCCATCTCTATAATATTTCTTTTTTTGTTGAAATATTAAGTTTGACTTTTGAAACTAGTAATTAATTACTATAACCACCCCTTTTCTTCTTTTTTTTTTTTTTTGTTTCTTAAGTTGGGGTGTTAGGGAGGTATACATAATCAATCCTTATATTATCATAGTCAATTATACCAAATCACTTATCCCATCAAATTAAACACATTACTTGAACTTGGGTGGATAGTGGTAATCAAACCTGCATCCTCTCCTTGGTAAAGAGAAATTTTACCATTGAAATATATCTAGATTTTTTTGTTCTTGACTTGATATAAAGTATCTGGATAATGGTTATCCCCAACTCAACTAGATACTCTTGCTTTCAATTTTGAATATAGAATTAAAAGGAATACTAATATACTTGATACTACCTCCCAAAAGCAGGAGACTCATGCTAACCCTATTAAGCAAGACTTACCTCCACTACTTGAAGATACTAATCAAGACAACCCTACTAAATAGGGTAACCCTGCTAACTAGAATAATCTAGTAACGAAGAACCCTCCAAACCTCTCACAAATGATGCAGGTTGTGTAAGAGGCCTTAAGCATGGCATAAGACTAGTTTATAGATGTAATTGCTGATCTCATGCTAAGAATGGCTGCCATTGATATGCAACAAGGCATGGCTTTACCTAACCCCACTATTGTAGCACACCATGGTGCCACTCCCTCCATTCAACCCCTTAACACTCCTACCATTCAGGAGAACACTACTCGGTGAGGAGGTTATTAGACCCTTGCTTCAGCAACTATAGTTAGCCAAAACCCACCACTTGAGGCAAAGAATGGAAGGATCTACCTAGGTGGCTCTTCCTCTTCTTGTTCTACTCTTCAAATTGCACTTGGAGGGCCTACTAGCCAACTAAACCATATTCCTCTTATGCCAGCTAAAACTATGGTGCCTACTTCGATAACCATGACTACACTATTATCTTCTTTATTACAAGGGAAGAACTAGATTAGTATATGAAGGCAATGCATACGAAGCCACCTACTATAGTACTGGATCTCTAACTTCCATATAATTAGCGTTTATTGCTAAGCCATATGCAAAGGACTATGTGAGTCCAAAATTTATTAAGTTTAATGGCAAGCAAGGGCATGCTAAAGAGCATCTTATGAAGTTCATTAAGACATTAGATGTCTATGACTTAGATGATGACCTCAAGTTTAATGAATTTTTCAAATTACTTACTAAGAAGGCATGCACTTGGTACGTCAACCTTTCTGTTGAGTCAATAACTCATAGGGAAGTATGTGCAAAATGTTCAAAGAGAAATTTTTCTCTACAAAAGAAAATGTCACATTAATGGATACGGGGCGAATTAGGCAAAAGCCCAAAGAAGACTTGATGGATTACATTGAACATTGAATGTTTCAAGCAACATTCTTTAGACATCCAAGACATATGTAAGGAAAAGGAGTTGGTGAAATTATGCATACGAGGAATGTTTACTTAATACACTGTCCACCTAGAAAATCTTGGTTTATGCACTTTCACCGTACTCGTAGAACAAGCGCAAAGGACTAATAATTTTGTTGCAAGACAATAGGGAGAAGGTAGAAGGTATAACAAGCAACCTTCCTCTATGAGCACAACACAAGGTAAAAGCTCTAAAAATAATGAGAAGCCTAAGAACGATAGGGCAAAAAGCTCTTTAAAGGTAACCCCATTCTCATGTCTAATGGGCAAGGTTCATGCTTTGTTGGACAAATAGCTAAATGATGGGAATATAAGGCTCTCAAGGGTAGAACACTTACTAACGAATGAAGAGAAAAGGGATCCAAGGTTTTGTCGATTTTATAGAGTCATAGATCATTCCACTAAAGATTGTTGGACACTAAAAAGAATATTCAATAAAAGGGTTCAAAAGGGGGAACTCATTATTGAGAACAACAATGTTCGTCAAAATCCCCTGCTAGCGTACAATGACCAACGTAATGTTGTACACATTGCTATGCATGAACCTGCATCGATAGAAAAAGAACGTACACATCCTATTGCGGCATATGAAGAGAAGGAAAAGAGACTTGACGCCAACACAAATGAAAGCATTAATGTTATGTCTGCATTGCTAAAGACCTCTAATTTCATAAAGTTCTTTAACCTTCTCAGTTTTGATGAGGAGGTGCGATTTGCGGTAGCAACTACACTTACAAAGATTTATGAAAGGCGATATGGAGAGTGCAACATAGCACAACCTATAAAGAGAACGGCACTCGCATACGAGAATGTGATCCTCTTTACCAACGCTGATATGTGTGTAAAGTACCCAAATCACAATTGCTCTCTATAAGTGGAGAGCATACTCAATGGATACCCAATTAAGAGGACATTTATTGACAACAAATCTTCCCTAAATATCATGCCAATGGCAACATTCAAAGCCACTAAATTAAATGTTTGATACCTAATAAAGTAACTCATTACAATACAAGGATTTAATGACTCTTCTATAAAAACTATCGGTTATGTTAATGTAGATCTCAAAGTTAGACCTACTCGTAATATAGTCAAGTTCCATGTAATTGATGCACCAATACCTTACCACCTACTTATTGGAAGGAAGTAGCTACATGATCATAACCTTATCCCCTCGACCTTGCATCAATGCATTAAGGGTCACTAGAAGGGAAAAGATAACTTCATTTCTACTACTAAAAATTCCTTTGAATGCAATGAATCATACCTCACTGATGTGGAACACTTTGATGAACATGCTGACAATAGGGAGACTACCATCACAAAACCCTTTAGTACACCATTATCCATGTAAGACCAAATCCAAGAAAAGAAGCATAAGAAGAGAAAGATGCATGGCTATCATGGAGGTAGAAAGAAGAACAAAAGAGCTAATGAAGTTGTAAAGATAGAAAGTTTTATCAGGGATGACGGTCAAAAGGTATATCGCTTATGACAGTTCTCGAGACCTGAAGAAGTTTTCCTCTCTTCTTCAAATCTCGATCAATTTTAAGAAACCCAACCTGCCTCTACCCTATAGATGCAAGATCAAATGAAGCCTCAAGTAGAGGAGATTGAGGAAGTAGACCTAGTTAAACAAACAAATCCCCATAACCAATCTTTATCAGTAAAAACTTATCACAGGAGTTAAAAGTTCATCTAGTAGACTTGATAAAAGAGTTCAGGGATGTGTTTGCTTGGACATATGAAGAGATGTCGAGATTAAATCTCACCCTAGTCTGAACATATCACCAGGAGTTAAGCTAATAAAGCAACAACAACATGTTTTTCAACCTGAGATTGAGATGCAAATAAAGGAAGAGATAGAGAAGTCGCTACAATCTAGTTTCATAAAGCCAATTGAGCATCCCACTTGGTTAGGAAAGATAATGCATGTAAGGAAAAAGAATGGCCAGATACGTATATGCGTGGACTTTTGAGATCTAATCAAAGCTTACTTGAAGGATGATTTTTCCCTTGCCAAATATTGACACTTTGGTAAATGTAGTAATAAGGCATGAATTAGTCTTATTCATGGATGGTTTTAGTAGATATAATCAAATCAAAATGGCAACCAAAGATGATGAGTGCACACCCTTTCCAACACCAGTAGGGAACTTCCACTACACAGTAATGCTTATTGAGTTGAAAAATGCAAGTGCCACTTACCATAGAGAAATGATAGCTATATTCGATGATATGATGCACAACTTCATGGAAGATTATGTTAATGACATAGTCATCAAATCTAAACATGCATCTAATCACTTAGACCACTTAAGGAAGGTGTTTAAAGATGTCGAACTTATAAACTCCAAATGAATCCATTAAAATGTATATTTGGAGTAGCATCAGGAAAGTTCCTCAAATTTATAGTCTACATGAAAGGCATCAATATTAATCTAGTAAAAGTATAGGTGATCCAATCAATGCCATCCCTAAAGAATCAAAAGGAGCTAAAGAGTTTCATAGGGAAAGTCTCCTACATAATAAGCTTCATTCTAGCTTTAGCAGAAATCTCCTACCCCCTACAACAACTCATGAAGAAGGGAGTCCCTTTTGACTGGGAGGCAACCACAAGAGGAGGCTGGTGCGAACCGTAACCAAGAATAGACAAGGCCGGTCGCCGGATGAGTCAAGCCTATAGAAAGCTCAAAGGAGTTAAAAGGGGAAAGAGCGAAAGGAATGAACGACGAATGAATAATAAGCAAAACCCATGAACAACTCCAAAGGAAATGATACACCAATAGAGCTTCCGAAAACTCACAGCACAATCTAATATGACGCATAAATCGGTCCCATGAGGTTACTCACCACCTAATCTTACTCAAGGGTTAGGATAAGAGTGATGCCGAAGGTAAACAGAGTGTTTACACAAGGAAGAAAAAACACATAAGTGTGTTAACGGTAATTTTTGTATGTCTATCTGCAGCTACAATTACAAGGATATTTATACCCATAAGTTAGGGTAACTTACCCAAAAAGGAAAAGACAAAAAGGGCATTTCCTAAGAAAGTAATGTACAGATACAAAAAAGTAAAAATGAATATAGAAGGAAAGTAATCATTGGTGCAACGGATTCTACACATGATATTATACACTTGGAGATGCTGTATTGGTGATGCCATTAGAGGATGTGGACAAATAGTACGAACAGTTTGCTTGTTCGAGTAGGGTGGCTTGGTCAGTTCGGACTCTTTCTCTCGGCATCTCAGTAGGGGTGAGGCCAAGTAAGTAATTGGCCAAGCATGTGCGAGAATGAAAATGGGTCAATATCTAGGCCTTCAATTTCTTGGCACTTAACACGCGAAAAATAGGTAGTCACTTAGCTCGACAGGCAAAATGGGTCAACAAGGAGATACTTGGCCTCCGCATGAGTTGGCTAAAATAAGAGGATGCATCTTGCTAGTCCCTCTAGTCTTCGTGTTCGGCTGCAAGTCAAAGGTTTAGTAATCTGATTCCCATCATTCCCTCTGAGTTGTTTTGGATTTGGGATCGAATCTGAGTGGTCTTTGATAAGCTCTCAATCAAGATGATACAAACTGAGGTTAGCAATGTTAAAGGCATCGAAAACCCCATAGTCCTCGAGCAACTCCAATCTATAGGCATTGTCATTGATTTTCTAGAGGATTCTAAAAGGTCCTTCAGCTCGTGCAGATAATTTATTCCTCCTCTTGTTCAAGAATGCTTCCTTGCTGAGGTGTAGCCATACCAAGTCTCCTGGTTGGAATTATTTAGCAATCCTACCCTTGGTCTTCTCTCACATTCTTCTAGCAGCTTGGTCAATGTGTCGAGTGACCTTATCAAAGATGTGCTGGAGGGATTATGCTTTAGCCAAGGTGTTAGGGTCCTCTTACATGGGTGTAGGTACAAGGGTGTAGTCGAAGGATAACTCAAGATTGAAACCATAGACTACCTCAAAGGGAGTTTAGTTAATGGTGTCATGCACTATTTAGTTGTAAGCGAACTCAACCACTAGTAAACAAATGTCCTAATCGGCCAAGTTCTTACCCATTGCAACTTGGAGCAATGATCCCAAAGTGTGATTGACCACTTCTGTTTTGCCTTCAATTTGAGGGTGACAAAAAGTACTGAATAGTAGCTTGGTCCGCATCCAGTGCCACAAGGTCCTCTAGAAATGGACCAAGAACTTCAGGTCCTTATCGAAGACTATACTTCTCGGCACGCCGTGTATCCACACAATTTCCTACAAGAAAAAAGAAGCAACAACCAAAGCATCGTTAGTTTTGGAGCAAGGCACAAAGTGTGTCATTTTATTGAACCGATCCATGACGACCATTATATAATCTTTGCCTTAAGTAGTTTGTAGTAGTCCGAAAACAATGTCCATGCTCAATTCAGTCCAGGGCTTCGTCAAGACAAGCAAAGGCATTACTTTCCCTTACTTGGCTTGGCACTTAGCCCTCTTACACATAGCACAGCTCTTGACAACCCAGTGAACATCTCTTCTCATTCTCAACCAAAAGAATAGACCATTCAATAGTTCACAGGTCCTTCTTTCTTGAAAATGTCTAGAGAGTCCTCCACTATAGGCTTCCCCAATCAACAATTCCCGTAGTGAACAAGTCGACATATATAATTTTCCACCTCTAAACAAGTAACCATCCTCCACATGATACTCATCCATCATTCTTCCATCAACACATCGTATGATTCTGGGTCCAAAGTATGGATCTTCATAATACTATTCTTTGATACTTGCAAACCCAAACAATCTAGTCTGCAATTCAAATAAAAGCGCATGTCTTCTTAAGAAAGCATCTACAACAACATTGCTCTTCCCTTGCTTATATTTTATTACAAAATTAAATCCCTCAATGAATTTAACCTACCTCACCTGCCGCTTTAATAACTTGGTCTAACTTCAGAGGTACCTCAGTGACTCATGGTCGATATATATAACAAATTCTCTTGGCAGTAAATAGTGCTGCCATACATGCAATGCCCAGATCAATGCCAAGAGTTCTTTGTCATACATGGAATAATTCAACTATGGTCCTCTAAGCTTCTTGCTATGGAAGGCAATTGGTTAACTTTCCTGCATCAGGACAGTACCTACTCCAATGCTTGAAGTGCCTACTCCAAAGCTTAATGCATCACACTCTAGCTCAAATACTTTCTTCAAGTTAAGTAGAACTAACATCGAGACGGAGGTCAACCTCTCTTTTATCTCGGCAAAGCTCTTCTCCTCCCTTTCTCCCCATCATAAGTCGGTGTTCTTCATGAGCTTAATAAGAGGCACAACAAGGTGTTGAAATTCCTAATGAACAACCTATAGAATGAAGCCAATCCATGAAAACTTCTTATTTCAACACAAGTAATAAGAGTCAGCCACTCGACAATTGCTCGGATCTTCTCATCATCTACCCACAAGCCTCCTTCACTAACTACATAGCCTAAGAATACCACTTCCTCCTTCCAAAAGCAACATTTCTTTAGATTGCTAAATATTCTCTTGATACAGAGGATATCTAAAACAGTACATAAGTGTTCATAATAACTCGGCATGTCGGCACTGTAGAACAAAATGTTATCAAAGTACACCACAACGCACTTCTCTATGAGATATCTCAACACATGGTTCATTAGTCACATGAAAGTGCTCGAGGCATTCAACAAGCTAAAGGTCATGACCATCCATTCATATAATCCATGTTAAGTCTTGAACACCATTTTCTACTCATCGCTTGGCCTCATGCAAATTTGACGATAGCCAGATTTAAGATCAATCTTGCTAAAAATCTTGACTCCACTTCATCCAACATGTCTTCTAGCCTTGAGATAGGGTACCTATATTTGATCGTGATCTTGTTTATGGCTCGGCTATCTACACACACTAGCCAAGTTTCATCTTTCTTCGGTACTAGAAGCGCCAGCACAACGCAAGGGTTGAGACTTTCTCTGACATAGCCACTTTCTTATCATTGGAGCTCAGAAGCCTACTCGAGATTCATCTAATAAGCTGGCCTATTAGGCAGCATGGTGCTGAATACTAAGTTAATGCAATGCCCTATGCATCGAGTTAAGGGCAACCCCTCAAGTAATTGTTCTAGGAACAGGTCAATATACTCGTCTAGCAACTTCTTGATTTCTTAGGGTAGTTTACCCCACTCCTTCATTTCTAATAGTTGCCTAAGCAACAAGAGGGTCGGCTCGTCAGCATTGATGGCTTCTTAGAGCTCGGCTCTACTCATCACTAGAGTCTTCTTCAATCCACAAACAAGTTTTGTCTGCAATTTATTAACCTCTCTCAATGGCATCGAGTTCAATGTTATCTTTCGATCATCCTTTTCAAACATGTACGTGTTCCTGTAGCCGTTATGGATAACTCTCCTATCAAACAACCACAATCTACCTAGTAACATGTAGGAAGCGCACATAGGTAGTACGTCACAAAGAATCTGGTCAGAGTAATTCCCTATAGTGATCAATAGTAGTATTTGTCAAGTAACATGTAATTCTCCTTTCTCACTTAACCAATGCAATTTGTATGGCCTTAGATGAGCAACAGTCGGCAACTTCAATTTTGAAAGAAGATTGGCCAATGCTACGTTGCTGTAACTTCTACTATCTATGATGAGGGCACACACCTGATCATTCATCTTACAGGTGGTATGAAACAAATTCTCTCTCTGCTCCTCCTTTCGTAAGGGTTCTACGTTCATTGTACGTCAGACAACCATGAGAAACTAATCTAAGTCCTCAGCAAATACGTCCTCCTCAATCAATTCTTTCTTAGCATTTTCTTTCTTGGTAGAGACCTCGTCTTCTTAGGTTCCTCATCAATGCTATCTACTTCTAGCCTCAGGATATCTCCCTTAATGACCATCATCTGTTGGTTCGAGCATTAAGCAGCCATGTATTTGAACCTCAGGTACTTAAAGCACTTGATTTGGCTCATCTTCCTACTAAACCCTTACCCCTTCTCATAAGTACAGGTCAACACTTCAGTGTCAGGTTAGCCCTTCAATTCGAATAGAACACCCATCTTTCGACTCGACTAGGTACTCAATTGTACTCAGTGACTTGCCTGTCCAAGCTGGTTAGTCGACATCCTCGTCGATACTCAGCGCCTTTGTTGCCTTTCTACTCGCTAAGCCATTCTGATGGCTTCATCCATTGCGGTAAAGCATTAGAGTTCCACAATGTGTCAAATATCACCTCTCAACTCAGTGATGAATCTCAAGACTATTTGAGCCGGTGGTACCTTTACTTCGTAACAAATCATTAGCATTTGAAATTCTTAAACATACTCGTCAACAGTCCAGGCTCCTTATCTCAGCTCTTAAAGCCAAGTGAAGGTATCTTAAAGATAAGTTTCCAACACAAATCTATTTCTAAGTATTCTCTTCATCTTGAGCCAAATATTAATCTCTCGATAACCCTCTTGTCTCCTCACCACCTCAAAATTCTTCTACCATATGGCGGCATATCTGGAGAACTTAACAGCAACAGTTCTCACTTTCTTATAATCCTCGTATTGATAATAATCAAACACATGTTCACCTTTTCTTCCTACTCTAGATATTCATCAGCATTTCTAAATACATTGAAACTTGGAATCCAAAGCTTCACATGGTCAGATGCTCTAAGGACTTATACGCGCTCTTCTTCGAAATACTCTTCCTCGTCCTCTTCACCAATCTCTCTCTCAAGTTTATTCTTCACCTTACTTGTCCGCCTACTTCACCACCTCAAACTGGTCAAGCTAGGTTTTGACCTCTAATAGGTTGAGTAACTTATGGGGTATTTTATGCAGCCTCAATGGGTCAACAAGTTAGCGTATGAATAACTCGAGTCAAATCTACTAAGAGGTTAATCACCTCATCAAGTCTCTTGTCAGTACTTCTTGGTGTCTCTTGTGACTATCGTCTATGGTAAACAACTCCACTGTTGTCACCTCTAGCATCAACATTCACACTTGGATCCACCATTTTCTTTACTAATTCAAGGTTCAAATAAACACTAGAAAATCAACAGCTAGCAAACTCAGCAATTAAGATGAATACAGTAGCTTGCTTTGTTTCACACACACAAAACAAATTATCAATAGAACTCTAAAAGGACCAACAACTTAAACTAAACATCTGCTCTGATACCAAGATAGTGTGAACCGTAACCAAGAACAGACAAGGCCAATTGCTAAATAGATCTAAGCTTGCAGAAAGCTTAAAAGAGCTAATAGGGAAAAGTGCGAAAGGAATGAATGATGAATGAATAGTAAGCAAAATCCATAAACAACTCAAGAGGATATAACGCACCAATGGAACTTCCGAGGACTTACGACACGATTCAATATTATGTACAAATTGGTCCAATGAGGTTACTCACCACCTACCCTTGCTCAAGGGTTAAAATAAGAGTGATGCTGAGAGTAAACAGAGTGTTATGCAGGGAAGGAAAAACACATGAGTGCATTAATGGTAATTTCTGTATATATATCTACAACTACAATTACAAGGAAAAACACATAAGTTAAGGCAACTTACCTAAAAGGGAAAAGATAAAAAGAGCATTTCCTAAGGAAGTAATATACAAGATATAAAAGAGTAAAAATGAATATATAAGGAAAGCAATCATTAATGCAACAGATTCTACACATGATACTATATACGTAAAGATGCTGTACTGGTGATGCCGTTGGAGGATGTAGACAAAAAGCACGAACAGTTTGCTTGTCTGAGTAAGGGTGGCTTGGTTAATCCAAACTCTCTCTCTCATCATCTTAGTAGGGGTAAGGCTGAGTAAGTAATTGGCTAGGCATGTGCGAGAATAAAGATGGGTCATTATCTCAGCCTTCAGTTTCTCGGCACTCAACACACAAGAAATAGGTAGTCACTCAGCTCGGCAGGCAAAATGGGTCGGTAAGGAGATACTTAGCCTCCGCATGAGTCGGTTAGAACAAGAGGATACGTTTAGCCAATCCCTCTAGTTCTTGGGTTTAGCTGCAAGTTAGAGGTCTAGTAACCTAATTCCCATTAGAAGCAGTCCAAAAAATTAAGGAGATCTTGAGTTCTCCACAAATAATGATGATGCCTATCAAAGGACAACCAGTAACCTCATACTTAATGTCTACTAATAGGTCCGTTACGGCCTTACTTACCCAAGAGGTAGATGGTAGTGAGTAGCCTATGAATTATTTGAGTAGATCTCTACAAGGAAGTGAAGTAAATTACCTAACCTAGGAGAAACATTGTCTCACGTTGGTATTTGCCACACAAAAACTACATTATTATTTCTTGGCACATAAGAATCATCACCCACTCAGATCCTGTCAAGTACCTATTATCATGCCTAGCTTTGTCAGCAAGGATTGTGAAGTGGTTACTTTTACTCTATGAGTTTGATATTATAGTTACAGCTCCTAAAGTTGTTAGGTCTCAAGCTTCAACTGACCTCTTAGCACATTTTCTTTCCACTTAAGACAATACAATTATGGATCCCATTAGAGTTCCTTGAAGACTCACTAATGAATAATTAGGAAGGGAATAGTCAATTCACTTCAATGGCTCTACCAAAGTAAATGGGGGGAGTACAGGAGTTATGTTAGTTTCATTAGAAGGCCAAGAGGTACCACTGGCATTCAAACTAGATTTTCATTATATTAATAATGAGGCCAAGTATGAAGATTTATTACATGGCTTGATATCAGCTAAAGAATTCTGCGCATGACAACTATGCATTTAAGGTGATTCCAACCTAATAATTAAGCAGGCTAATGGAGACTTTTCTCTTAAGGAACCTACACTAGCACCTTATAGGGCTACAATTCACGCACTAGTTAGTAAATATTAGTCGGTATGATATGAGCACACCATGCAGTCTACTAATCAATATGTAGATGCATTGGCAACTTTAGCATCAAAAGTTCCAAGTCAAGATATGGGTGATAGCCTCAATGTGCAAGTTATAAAGAAGTCCGTCCCATGTACAACACTGAAACTCTTTAAGGAAGGGGAAGAAATGCATGATGATAGGCTTGCCCCTGTTAAGTAATAGTTAGCACACTTAAGTGTAACTTTCATAGCAACCTTGAAAATTTTTGTTTACATTAGTAGTGATTAGTACTTCAAAGGGCTAGAAGGCATACTATCATAATGCATTTCAATGAAGAAAGCCCTCGGGAAATTGAAGAATTTTCATAAAGTCTAGTGTAGTGAAGAAGGGCTACCCCTATATCGTCACATTCAACATGTAGGATATAACTAACCAACTTTGTCAAAAGACGTATCACAGTTGCAAATGAGCTATCCTAAGTGTTTTGAACTTCTCAATGAGCAAGAATGTAACTATGTGACAAGTGCTAGAAATTGGAGACGGCCATCTATTGATTATTTGAAAAATAATGTCTTACCTATAGACAATAGGGATGGTAGGTTAGTAAAGCACAAAGCAAAAAAGTATATCATGCACAATGGTGAACTTTATAGAGTGTCATTTTGATGTGTACAATTTCTGTTTTTAAAAAATAATTTTTCAATAAAAAAAAAAACTCCAGCAAGCAAACCGAGTCATACGCTGTAGTAGAAATAATTGGTGCAACTAGGTTGCTCTCAAAGACTAGAAACTAAGTATTAAATTATTTCAATTCTTTTCCTAGATAGGCGATTAAAACGAAATGATGAAACAAATTAAATTAAAGACAATTCATTGACTAAGACAGCAAATTATCTAATAAAAATAAACAACCACCATCACTTAAATAAAATAAATATTGGGTCATGGTTGTTTACGCCTAAGTGGAAGTGACCATTCATTATTGAGGAAGTACATGATAGTGGCTATTGCAAACTTCTCAATCTCAAGATGAACACTATTACAACTCCTATTAATTTTCAATACATTAGGAAATTTCATTTATGATCATCATTGTACTAAAGTACTAGTAATGAAAGTATTCAATTCATATTGCATGAGTTGCATATTATTCACTTATTCTATTTTGCTTATGCTGCTGTAAAGTTATGAGTTTATTCTCATTAGTGCACTAAGCTAATAAATGTTATGAGAAGCATTCTTTAAGGGGTAGTCCATACATCATTGCTAATTGGCGGAAGCATTAGCTCCTAAGTGCATGATGAAAAGATAGGTTTAAATGTTGCAAACTAGTAGCAACATGACTTCTAGGCGCACCAAACCAATGATAGCTAAGCAAAGCTAATAAGTCTTCTTAAGCAATGCATTAAACAATTTATTTTTACCAACTCTCATGACAAGGTATTCTTGACACAACAACCTTTTGATAATTTACATGAAACATCCAAGCGATGGTGACACTACATTAGGTAAGGAAATAATAATTCTTGATCCTAGGAAAAGGTTGCCACTATTGTTGCTTAAGCATGATTTGAAGTAATACCCTAAAGGATCCTTTAGCATTAATGTTGTTGGTTGATGGCACTGTCTCCGAAGTGCATAATAACTTAAATGCATAATAAAAGGCCCCTTAGATCAGTAAGAGTCTAAGCTACCTACATTACAATAAATATAAAATAAAGACATTGAACCAAATGATATTCATTATAAATGTCCAAGTTCGAAAACCCTAAAATAAGCATGAATGACAAAAATGACTAAGATAATAATAACCTAAAAAAGTAGCATTAAAACTATTGAGTAAGATTTGACTACACAGAGGATGTAAGATCCTTATCACCAATAGTTTTTTCTATTTTAAGCTCTAGTGCTTTTAACTTTGCTTTGACCTCCTTATGACAATGTATGTCTTTATAGCAAGATTGTAACTTTTGTGCTTTCTCAACTATATGCTCCATGCTTTTAACTTTGAATTGGAGAAGACATTCACCAATAACACTTTGAGCCAACAACTTCTACTTCTCCTTTAACAATGATTCCTACGATTTGTCAAACAACTTACTAACCTCTCCTAACAATGTTACCATTTCTATAACCACGCAAGTCCCTCAAAGAGGTGACTCAGACCAAAACTCCCCCTTTAGAGCACAAAAACACTCTAAGAGTCAACAAGTTATGCAAGAACGATCAACCTATGGCATAAGGAAGTTTCTATTGATGCTTCTGATGTGGTACCAAGAGTTGCTTCCTTATCTTTATACAATATGTCAGCAACTAAAGGAAGATGAATATGAGGGAGAACAGTATGCAAAAGACTAAGAATGATAGAAGGGGGAACCTCAATAGGAGCTAAGACAAGTGAGGGAACTTGAGCCCCAATGGGTATCATTGATGTAATATCAAGTAAAATAGTTCCATCTTGTATAGTATTATGTGTCAAAATCTCACTTTCTTCAAAGGGAGCAATATTATGAAGATATCTAAGAGGTGCAACATTAGGAGCCACCTCTACCCTATCATCTCCAGCATATATAGATTCAGCATCACCTTCCTCCATCTCATATTTATCAACTAATGTAGTAGTGTCATCATCATCATCACTATGCTCAGAATGTACCAAGGAATTCCTATAGTTAGGATAGTGTAGATTTCATACTTACTTATTCACATGTGTGCGAATTTTACATGTGTATTTTACCCTATATATAAAACACTTGTAATAGGCTTGTAGCTAGTTGTTGACATTTTCTTCAACACACTTATTCTTTCATCTTCTTAGAGCTTTCTATTTCTCCTCATCTCCGAATATCAGGTAGTGAAGCAATGGTGATCTCAATAGGTGTAGTCAACATGGTATCAGAGCAAGTCATATGAAGGAGTATCTTCATTCTCTTCTAGCAATTTTCATTTGTTCTTTTTTCGTTATGAATAACGTTTTGCAAGCTGCTCAAATGGATCTTATGTATAATGATCAATTGTATTTGCCTAGATCCGATAATCCTAGATTTTTTATTACAAGTTTAATTTTCAATGGAACAAATTTTCTAGGATGGAATCATTTAATTCGATTAACCCTAGGTAAAAATCCAAATTTGGTTTTATCGAAGGAACTTGTGAAAAACCTAAAAATAATCAAGCTAATCTTCAGAGTTAAATTAAATGTGATTACATGATGTAGACACCTCATTTTTACCAATTTTTTTATTTTTTGATTAATTGAGCTAGGTTAATAAATAAACAGAAAAAGAAAAAGAAAATCAAGTCAGGTCGTAGCAAGTTGAGTCATGAGTCGAGTCGTTTCAAGTTGAATTGAGTTGAATTGTTAGATCAAGTAACGATATAAGCTTAATTAATTTTGGACCAAACTAATATAAAATAAAAATCCATTTAATTTAGGGGCTCAAATCAAGATTCATTAAATTATTGGGCTATATTTAATTGGATCGGATCAGGCCTTGGAAAAAATAAAAAAGCCCAAAATAAATTAGGGTTTCTAGAAGTTAGGGTAAATTCTTGACAAATCATAATTGTATCTTCCGTATCTTTGATATAAAAGATTTGATTTTAAGTTTATAAATAGCACGTCAATAGAGAAGTTAAAGAGGGTTTTTTTTTATCATACTCCTTCAAAAACACCACATGTAACCACCCAAACCACCACGACACCACCACAACCACCACCACCACACACCACCATAACAACCACCACAACAACCACCGTACACCACCACAACCACCACCGCACTCTACTGCTCAGTTGCCCCACGCATCGCCCAATGTCACTCGAGTCAGTGCCCGCGTCGCCCAATCTATCACCATATCGCCTAAGCCCTCGCCACATCACCCAGATCCTCACCCATGCACGCCCAGTCTTGCCCATGTCACCTATTAATCGCCCACGCTCGCCCCTCGCTTACCCAATGATCACCCACGCTCACCCTACATCACCCAGAGTCTCGCCTGCATCACCTAGATTCTTGCCCAATGTCACCCAATGATCACTCGCGTCGCCTAGTGATCACCCACGTCCCCGCCGTATCACCCACTTTAATGTCTAGTCGCCCCACGCGTCGCCTAGTCTCTCACCCAGTATCGCCCAAGTCAGTGCCCGTGTCGCCCAAGCCCTCGCCGCATCGCCCAGATCCTCACCTATGCACACCTAGTCTCACTCGTGTTACCCAGTGATCACCCGCACTCACCCTTCACTCGCCTAGTAATTGCTCATGCTCGCCTCGCATCACCTAGATTCTCGCCCAGTGTCACCTAATGACCACCCCTATTCACCCATCAATTGCTCGCGTCGCCTAGATCCTCACCCGCACTCGCCCCTCGCTCGTAAGTACCGCCAACGCAATGTCCACACGCTTGCCCATCACCACCCAATACCAATGCTAAGTAAATTTTTTATTTTTTATTTATTCCATTAATTTTTACTAATTTACTTTATTAGTTATGTTTTTTTTTTCTTTTTCTATATTAACTATTTTTCTATTTAAGTGCAGGTTTTTTTATTATTTATTCTTATTGCAAATTTTTTATTTTCCAATAAAATTTAGTTGAATGAATTTTTTTTCGAAAAATAAAGTTTTTATAATAAAAATATATATATTGACATATAGTGGTTTTGAAAAGTAAAAAATCTTAAATTGAGTTTTTTCATAAAAAAAAAAATTTAGTTAGTTAGGGTCTTTTTTATTTAATTTGGAAAAATTAGATTTCTCAGGTTTTTTTCTTAAAATAATAAATTGATAAAAAATGTAAAATTGACTTGGTTTTCGAAATAAAAATAACCTACCCATTAAAAATTTTATAAAGACAAAACTATGACTTATTTGATCCCGACTAGCAAGTATGTAAGTACCTTCGAGGCAACTGTCTAAAAAAGAAAAAAAAATTTCCCTTTTTCTTAAAATATTCGTAATAAAAAATAATAAAAAATCATTTTTAGTTACATTTTATGAATTTAGGTATATTTTTAATATTTTTAGAAAAATTACAAAAATAAATCCCATCAATTTTTTCCTTTAATTTTCAAATGGTAACTTAGTCTTAATAGATTAGCCTTCAAACTCAGTTTTCTGGTTCAACTTTCTAGAAATTAATTTTTTAGAATATCCATAGACTAATTGTCAAATTAAGGTTTTCCCACCCGAAAACCCTAATTTTATTTTTTTACTAGTTGAACTGATTGGCAACTCCATTTAAAAAAAAAATTCTTTTCCTTAGTTTAATATCGAATAATCTATATTAAATAGGTTGGGCTTAATATAGGTTAAATTAAAGAAATCGAAATAAGGTTCAATAGAATTGACGACTCCACTAAGGACACTTAGTGGGCTAGCCATGTAAAAGTTAAAAAAAAAAAATTTGATAGCCTTTTGTTTTATTATTTTGTTTTTATATTATATTATAGTTGTACTAATAGTCTTTTAGTGATGTTGGTCTTAATAAGAAAAAGCCTAGCCTAATAGGCCCTCTAAGGAGGGGGTAGGGTAGGGGTGGTTTTGATGTGATCAGACCTAGGCCACCTTAGGAACCTAAGAGGGGCCGCCATTATATAACCCTTAGGTCGTTAGGGTCTTTACCCCTCGCCTGGCAGTGATAAGTGAGCTTACTCAAGCTTCGATATAACTCACTAGGCTTCTCTTCGGAAAGCCTTTAAGTTATGAAGCCTGAGACCTATAGACTCTACCTTCTTGCATCATCCTTTTCAAAAAAAGAGGTAGTTATTTTTTAAATTGTAGAAAAAGCCCGATTAATCTACAGTTGGTTCAACTTTCTTTTAAAAAAAAAGGGAAATTAATTAAAAAAAAAAACAACCAGTAACCCTTATATATATATGTATTCGCGAGCTTCATTTTTTTAAAAAATCCTATTTCAAACCTACTTATATATAAAGGTGCTCCTTGACCACAGAGTCATCATACTTCCTATAATTTATTAATTACCAACCCTACTGCATTGCATCTATGTATAACATATTACATTTTTTATATGTTAGATTATGCTCGTTTCTCTATGAATATTTTATTTCCCTATGTTATATGTATTTTATTTTTTTTATTTTATTGCTCCTTAGTCAATGAAAAGCTACGCAATTTCTAAGAAAACCTTTGAAAAAGCTGCAAAATTATTAACATCATATCTAACATTATTCTAAATTTAATGGCCTTATTGTAAATAATCATTGTCTTTTATTTTGTTTATATTTTTTTTTATAATATAGATATAGAGAGTCACGGTAGGGTCAGTCCAAAGCCTGTCCATGAAGTCTTGTTGGATAAGTACTCCTTCCCCGAGACCGTCCTAAAAGATTAGTTGAACCAGCTTCTACTTACCAAGCAAGACCACATTCATAAGAAGATCGGGCTAATCATATCCCTTATGCGGGTCTAGCTCTACTGGCCTCTAATTTAGGCCCTTATCCATTAATGGGATCCAAAATCTGCAGCTTTCAACTTCAACCGACACGTATTAACATCCACTATAGAAGAGTACTCGCAGCTACTCAGTACCCCACCCCTCGAAGCAAGCATAGCTATCCTTGATCTTAGAGTCCAACTTGAGAAAGCTTTCATGACATTGTTAGGAGTCAAGAAGTTAACCTTGGCGCCATTCTTATCTTCAGAGGGCCAGAAATGTCTTAGCATCTTAAGATTAGTTGAGTAGTTTTCAAGCCCAAATTCCTATTAAAGATATCATCAAATCTTCTATGGAGGATATGAATCGTGGGCTGAAAAGAGGGTCTACGCATTTATTGTAGCAGTGTTTGGAATAGTGATATTTTCCTTCAGATATGGTTAAGTCCATTATAGAGTTACCGAACTAGTGACTCAATTATTAGCCAATAAATCCTATATACTGACATTACTAACAGAACAATTTAAGACACTCACCCACATGAAGAAGCAGGGGTACGGTTATTTCACAGCTAACCCTATAATCCTCGTCATGTGGTCTCAATCATACACAGGGGTATAGAGGGAATCTTCTCAAAAAGTCCTTAACTAAAAATATGAATCTAATTGACGACTTTGCCCGCCACCTCAAAGTACTAGATGAAGCTTAGTTTAATGGATGGGTATTAGTTATTAATAAAATGTAGCCAGTAGACTTTATGTAGATAGGTAGATAAAGCCACTCCACTCAAGCCGTCTTAGGGTACACCGACTATGCAAGAGTCCCCCTTATTAGTATTACTGGTTGTACAAGATACTTCCCAGCTTGTGTCACCAGACAGTTGGGTCTACTTCAAGAGATAGCCTACAGAGAATCCTTGGACATCATCAAGATGAACTATCAAGATCCTTGTCTACCCACGGTTACTCTGATTCGACAATTAGCAAAACTCGTGAAGCTATGGGAACGGACAGAAGTCAAGAAGATAGTCAATGTGGGAACTTTGAGGGGCAAAGTCGGAGAATACCGAACCACCAAGCAATTCATTTATGATCAGTTCGAGAAAATTAGAAAGATACAATATGAAGCTTCGGACTTATTCAAATACGAGCCAAAACCAATACATCTTTCACCCACTAAGCAAGCCTACCAAGACACCATATGGGCCAAAGTTGAAGCCCAATTCTAGGAAAATAAGAAAATCATTGAGGAATTAAAGTTGGAAAATGAGGGAGTGCTAGAAGAAAATCGATTCTTAAGGAGCAAGATCCGAGAAAGAAATGTTACGGTATGAAGACTTATGAGGGAAGTCAATGAGTCTATCCTAGCCATATCCGCCGACTCTTGTAAATATAAAATCTAAGTTTTCGGGAAGATTAGTTTGAAGTTTCTTTTTTCTTTTTTCTTTTAGTCTGTTGTATAAGTTAGATCTTATGATTAATAAATTTGCAGCTTTAGTAAATAAAATTTTCATTAATTACGTAGTCTCTTACTCATTATTATTATTATTCATTTATTTGTTTAGTTAACTTTTTAAAAGAAAAAAAAAAAAAAGAGAAAATTCAAAAAAAAACACAAAAAAGAGGCAAACAACAGAACAAAAAGAAGCCAAAAACAAAAAAATCTTTAATTCACCATAAAGTCTAAAGCTTGGGTTTTCGCATAGAATTTTGAACATAGCGTCCAAACAAGCAAACTCAACTAGAAGCCCGATATTCACTTGTTCTAAAGCTAAGATGTCAACTCAGGGTACTGGAAATGTTAATCAAACCGATCCCGACCTAAGAGTAGCAACTTTAGAGGAAAGCATGAACAAGATGGCCAAACAGATTTAGGCTCTCACTCAGGCTATTAGGATTCTTAACGAAAGACAAAGATCTCAAGTGAATCCAAATCAAAATGCAGAAAATGACCCCTCCCCCTGAACTGGAAGATGAAGAATCAACCCTTAATGCTAAGGTATGGAGGAGGGAGATCGCAAAGAAACACCGCAAGATGGAATGAAAGTTCATGCAGAAGTTGATCAAGAAAATGGTTAACTGGTTTGAACAGATGGGGATGATTAATTTGCCAACATATGAAGACGATGACTTCCCAAAAAGATTTAAAGTGTCGGAATTTGAGAAATACGACGAGACTAGCTGCCTGAAACTCTACACTTAGTTGTACATCAAGAAAATGGGAAAATATACAAAGTATGATAAGGTGATGGTCCAGACTTTTCAGGATAATTTGATTGGGCTCGCCTTAACTTAGTACACCTAATTGGATCTAAATGAGATTGATACTTGAGATAAGTTAGCACAGGTTTTCTATAACTAGTATAAATTCAACATCAAAGTGGCCCAGTCCATGTGGGATCTGAATAATGTATGAAAGAAGGCCAATGAAAACTTTAAAGAATATGCTCAGAGATAAAGGGGCATGGCAGCTAAGGTAACTCTACCCTTAACCAAAAAAGATATGACCTTCGCTTTCATTAATACTCTTGGAAGCCCCTATTACCGACATCTTGTCAGGCACCCTGCCTCCAACTTTGCAGAAATTGTAGCCTTAGGGTGCCGAATTAAGGAAGCTATTGCTACTAGAATGCTTCCTAATCCTGAAGCAGCTGAGAAGAAGACACCTCTCCTAAGATTTTCTAACAAAACCAAAGAAACTACTGTAAGCATTATCAATACTGGCAACCTTGTCAGACCCGTAGCCCCAGTAGCCATGACTAGAGGATCTAATTCCCTACCAAGTTCAAATCAAAACAACTACCCACAAAGAAGACAGTTCACACATATTCCCATTCCTTTAAGCCAGATTCTCGTACGATTAAGGAAGGAGAATCTCTTGACGTTTAAAATACCGAGGGAAGGACAAAGACCGAAGGATTATAACCTAGAGCTTTAATGTGATTATCATCTGGGGCAAGTAGAGCACTCTACATATTAGTGTTGGAGACTCAAACATAAGGTCCAAGATTTATTAATGCCAAATTGGTTCAATTGGATTTCATCCAGACTCCCACTCCCAATGTAGGTAACAACCTTCTACTGAATCATAGAAATTCGATCAATATGATCATTGCTAAAGTTTTTGAACCAGAGATCGATCTAGACAGTCTCCCCATCACTATTGAGGAGATAGCATGGAATCTAAGGCAAGTCAGGTACTTGCAGAATAAGAATCTAAGGGAAGGACCCGGATTAGACCGATAATATATCAGCTACTGAAGGATGGGAAGATAAAGAAAGCTAATATTATGGCTATAATGATTCCAAAACTGCAAAAAAGAAGTACTTAAAAGGAGCTTAGAAAAATATATGAAGCTGGAGATCCGACGGTTGACACCCTTGGAGAACCATCAGGGAAGTTTGAGTATTTGGTGGATTACACTGGTTTGTTCGCCATATACGTTAATGCCCCACTTACTAGATGGGATCCAAAATTTGAGGAAGAAGGCAAACTTATTGCAGAAGCTAAGAAGATGGCTAAGATAGTTGGAATGATTGGAGATCGGCCTAAGCCATTGGTTTTTTAGCATAATGGGAAGACTAAGAAGGTTGAGGAACTGGGAAAGCCCAAGAAGATTGCTTTCAATGTCCCAATAGCCCTAGAGAATTACAAAGTAGCACCTCTGGATTACCAGGCGATGAATCAGATAACCAAGGCCTTATCACCCATGGTTAATAAGCTTACATGCTTAGGACAAGTTTATGACCAAAACGAGGAAGCCAAAAGGAAGACTGCTATGGAAGAGGCTTCTCAAAAGATCTTTAAAGATATGGATGATAAAGATCAAAATGTTGTCGAGAAAATAATTAAGGCTAGTGAATACAAGACAATGGACCAATTAGCCAAAGTACCAACACAAATCTCTCTAATAGGCCTGCTGTTGTCGTCAAATACTCATCGAAAGGCATCAATCAAAATTCTAAAGGATGTCAAAATACCTAAAGGGATTTCTACTAAAAAACTGGGGCTGGTGGTAAACTTAATATTTGCAGTAGATCGGATTTCATTCTCACTAGATGAGCTAAGTAAAGAAGGAGACTAGCACATAAAGCCCCTCTTCATAGTAGTTAAGTGTGTAGGAAAAGTGGTTGCTCAAGTTCTAATAAATAATGGGTTATCACTGAATGTATGTCCCTTGATGACACTAAATTTATTCAAAGTTGATGCAATTGAGATAAAGCCCAGGTCGATTTTAGTAAGAGCTTTTAATGGATAAAAAAGGGAGATAATTGGAGAAATTGGGTTGCAAGTCAAGATCAGCCCACAAATGTTCACTATTCCCTTTCAAGTTTTGGATATAACACGAACTTTCAACCTTCTGTTAGGAAGACCATGGATTCATTCAACAAGGGCAATTTCATCTAGTCTACATCAAAAAGTGAAATTCATAGCCAATGGGTAGTTAGTTACTATTCTTAGGGAGCAAGACTGCGAGATTTACAAAGAGACGACTATTCCATATGTCAAGGATGAAAAATTGGAAGAGCTAGGGTTACAGATATTCAACGAAGCTAGTGTGATCAAAGAAGCAAGATAGGGGGTACGAGGTCATTTGAAACAGCCTAAGCAGTAGATTGGAACGTTTGGGCCTGGGTATGAGCCCACTGAAGAGGAGATTCGAGAAATGAAGGCTAAAACCAAAAGCAAGAAAGGAGATCAGCTGCACTATGCTCACATGAACTTTCCGGACATCCGCCAGACGTTCCCAGTACCAATTGGTGCTCAAGAACTTGAAGTAGCCAATCTATCCAAGGCCTTAACTCAACAATGCAACATCAGTCTAGACGAGAAGGAAGATATTGGCATACCAGTTTCCCTATGCATCTGGTTTTCCGTTCCCATTAATTGGTCTCTTTAGAAACATAAAATTAGATTAATTAGGAACATTCGATTTGGATAATTAGTCTGATTAGTTAAACTTTTCCTTTCACACAATTTGAATTCATTCATTTAATAAAATTCATTCCTTTCTTTCTATCAATTCTTCTTTATTATTTATTTGTTATCCTTTTCTTTTTTCCTTTACTCTTCAAATCCGATAAAAATGATGAACGTAACGGATATCTTGCACATGTAAATAATGAAAGTACCAATATCATCTTCGACCCTACTAGGTCAGACGTCAGAGATCATATTGAGACTCCAAATGAAATTCAAGAGAGTTAGTGTCGACATGAACAAGGTAGAGTAATTATTGACAAACCGATGGTTATGATCAATTTAGGGACAGAAGAGAATCCATGAAACTTGAAAATTGGCGGTAATTTAATGGATAATTAGAAACAGGAGTTGTCACGATTGCTATCAAAATACTTGGACATATTCGCTTAGTCTTATGAAGATATGCCCAGTTTAGATTCTTCTATTGTGGTTCATAAATTGCAAACTAGGGAGGAAATTAAACCGAAAAGGCAAAAGCTTAAACGATTTAGGCCGAATATACTCCTCAAAATAAAAGAAGAAGTGAAGAAGTTATTAGAAGTCGGGTTCATAGAAGTGTCAGATTACCCGAAATGGGTGGCCAATGTGGTGCCAATGTTGAAGAAAAAAGGGAAAGTTAGGGTTTGTGTAGATTTTTGAGATTTAAACCAGGCAACACCAAAGGATAGCTTTCCTTTGCCGCATATTGACATATTAGTGGATAATATAGCCGGGAACCATCTTTTCTCATTTATGGATGGTTTCTCGAGGTATAATCAAATTAAAATGGCAAAAGAAGATAAAATCAAAACAACTTTGGTTACCACTTGGGGAACATTTGGTTATCGTGTAATGCCTTTCAGGTTGAAGAATGATGGGGCAACTTATCAGCATGCTATGGTTGCCTTGATTCATGACATAATGCATTAAGAGATCGAAGTTTATGTAGATGATATGATCACTAAATCCAAGGAGGATGAAAGTTACGTAGATATTTGATGTAAACTATTTGAATGATTGAGGAAGTTTCAACTGAAGTTAAATCCTAAAAAGTGCACCTTTGGAGTAACTTCAGGCAAATTGTTGGGTTTTGTAGTTAGTAGAAAACAAATTGAAGTAGACCTAGATAAGGTCAAGGCAATAGTAGACATGCTAGCACCTAAGACTATAAAAGAAGTTCAAGGGCTATTAGGAAGGTTAAATTACATCACTCGGTTTGTATCACAGTTAGCCAATAGATGCAACTCGTTATTTAAACTTTTGAGGAAAAATGCTTCCATCAAATGAGATGAAGAGTATGAGGAAGCATTTACTAAAATCAAAGAGTATCTCATGAATCTTCCCATACTGGTCACTCCTACACCAAGATGGCCCTTGATCCTTTACTTAACAATTCTTCTTGAGTATGGAATTTGAGCAAGAAATTCACAAAAGGCAAGCAAAAATACTTAGAAGTGGAAAGAACCTATTGTGCCTTAATATCGGTAATGCATAGGCTCAAGCAGTATACTCTCTATTGTTCAATAGAGTTATTGACAAAACATGACCATTTGAGGTATTTAGTAAAAAAACTAGCGTTGATTAGGAGAATATCAAAGTGTCAGATGCTACTCTCTAAATTTGATATCAAGTACGTAAGTTAGAGTTCAATCAAAGAGCAAGTAGTGGCTAATCAATTGGTAAAATACCCATTAGAAGACAAGGACAATGGTTCAAAAGCACAATGTCCCAATGAAAATGTGATGATGGCAAATGAATTAAGCGGTGAAAAATTGAGGTGGAAAATGTATTTTGAAAGAGCAACCAACGTGTTTAGTTGTGGGATAAGAGCAGTATTGGTATCACCTGAGGGTAACAATTTCCCTATTATAGCAAGATTAACATTTCCATATACCAACAACATAACAGAATATGAAGCCTGCATTTTGGGGCTCAAAATGGTGTTAGATATGGGAATACAAGAGCTTGAAGTATACGGAGATTCTTCCCTTATAATTCTCCAGATCTTGGGAGAGTATAAGACGAAGGATGAGAAATTGGTACCTTATCATGAACATTTAGGAAAACTAATTGAAAAATTCCAGAAGACTTCATTTACTTACATTCCAAGAATCCAAAATCAATTTGCTAACACATTAGTTATATTAGCGTCAATGGTGAAAGTCACAAATGGGATAGAAATTCAACCCCTAAAGATTGAAGTGGAAGAAAAACTGGCTTTTTGCCTTGTAATTGAAGAGAAGGGAACAAAAGAACCTTAGTATCATGATATCAAAAGGTTACTTCAAACGGGGGAGTTTCCTAAAGATGCTAATCGGAAAGATAGAAAAACTTCAAAATGGTTGGCTACTCATTTCCTATTAAGTGAAGCCACGTTATACAAGAGGTCGCCAAATGCAACACTGCTAAGGTATGTAGATGAAGAAGAAGCCAAGAAATTAATGAAAGAAGTGCATAAAGGAGTTTGTGGTCCTCACATGAATGGGTATATGTTAGCCAAAAGGATCATGAGAATGGAGTATTTTTAGATGATGATGGATTTAGATTGTATCAAGCACATGAGGCACTATCACCTATGCCAGGTGTACACTAACAAAATCAACACTCCTTCCCAAGAATTGTATGTATTATCGACTCCTTGGCCTTTCTCAATGTAGGGAATTGACATGATCGGTCCAATTTCGCCAACAGCTTCAAATAAGCATAAATTCATTTTAGTCACAATCGATTATTTTACCAAGTGGGTAGAAGCAGCGTCGTCTACCACGGTAATCAAAGGAGTAGTGGTCAAATTCCTGAAAAGAGATATTATTACGAGATATAGTACACTCGAGTCTATTATTACAAACAGTGAGATGAATTTGAATAACAAGTTGATAGATGAAGTATACCACCAATTCAAGATCAATCATAGAAACTCAATTCCATATCAACCTCAAATAAAAGGGGTAGTTGAAGCTGCTAATAAAAACATCAAAAGGATCATTGAGAAGATGGCAATCACTTATAAAGACTAGCATGAGATGCTTCCCTTTGCCCTTATGGCTTACCAAGCCTTAATCAGAACCTTTACTGGTACGACACTGTATTCATTGGTGTATGGAACTGAAGTAGTACTACCAGTGGAAGTAGAAATACCTTCGTTTCAAGTATTGGCAGAAACTCAGCTCGATGAAGTAGAGTGGGTGAAGAAGCGAATGGAACATTTGAACCTCCTAGATGAAAGGAGGCTTGCAACAATATGTCATGGTTAGTGCTACCAACAGCAGATGATCCAAGCTTTTAACAAGAAAGTATGCCAAAGGCACTTCAAAGAAGGAGACTTGGTGCTAAAGAAAATATTGCCAAATGCAAAAGACCCTAGGGGCAAGTTTGCTCTGAATTATGAAGGCCCTTATGTGGTGAAAAGGGTATTATCAGGAGGTATATTAATGTTGACAGAGATGGATGGCCCGAAATTAAGGGGACTAGTGAATTCGAACGCAGCCAAGTTGTATGATCCATGAAAATTGAGTTCAACAAAAATTTCAATTTTTCTTAAATAAGTTTGTGGTTAATCTTCCATCATTTACAAGAAAAGTTGATATCTGTAAATGTTTTTTAATTCAGATTGTCATTGACCAACAAACACTTCACCAATAAACCCTTAAGTACCATGTTTTTCTAGCCTCATACACTTAAACACCAAACCCTCACCAATGAATCACTAGAAAAAAAAATGAAAGTTCTTAATAATTTAATCTTGTTTCTTTCGAAAAGAGATTTATTGTTCAGAAGTCATGAAGAGTGGAAACTGAAATTTGGTGTCGAATAAAGCAAATTTAAGGCATGAGCATTGTCCAATTATAAGACTCAAAAGTTTGGGAGATTTCAGAGAAAGAGAAAAAAAAAAGAAGAAGAAGAAAAGAGGAAAAAGGAAAGAAGAAGCAATCACAGTCCTTTGGTGAAATTCTGCTGATTGAATGAGTGAATATTGAAAGTCGATGTAAGCATGCCAATCAGTTGCTATCTAAGAAATTCTTCAATCCCAAAAAAATAATCTTAAAAGTTTTTGGAAAGAGATATTTAGAAGAATTAAAATAGTTTTTGAAACCAATCTTAAAGAGATCTATCCTCTTCAGATTAGCCAAAACCAATCTTGAAAAGATCTATCCTCTTCAGATTAACCAAGTCGAATCTCAAAGAGATCTATCCTCTTCTGATTAACCAAAACAAATTTCGAAGAGATCTATCCTCTTTGAATTAACCAAAATGAATCTAGAGGAGATCTATCCTATTCGGATTAACCAAAACGAATCTTGAAGAGATCTATCCTCTTCAAATTAGTCATTAAAGTTAAAACAAATCTCAAAGAGATCTATCCTCTTTGGGTCACCAAAGTGAAATCAATTTTTGAAGAGATCTATCCTCTTTAGATCACAAGTCAAAACGAATCTCAAAGAGATCTATCTTCTTTAGATTAAACCAAAATGAGTCTTAAACCCATGAGGAATTGTAGCAATTGATTTCAATTTTCTATCTCCCTTATTTAGGTGATTAAATCACAACAACAACCTTTTAATACACCACATGTACAATCTAGTAACCAACTGAGCTACTCAATTCATCCCATAGCTTCTTTAATCTATTGTAGTAAATAGTAACCGTGTTATTTCCTTATCTAGTATTCACAATTTTGTATTGAAGCTAGAAAAGCAAAGGACCATTAGTTTGCCAAAATCTATCATTTATATTAACTCTTTAGTCGATTGAGCGTACATGAATCCTTCGGCTAATTCCTTCATCATAGAGTTTAAGTTCCGATACCTAATCATGTGTCAAGCCCTATTTCGATTTCCTTAATTTAACTTATATTAAGCCCAGCTCGCTTACTACAGATTACTCGACATTAAACTAAGGAAATTTTTTTTTTTTTTTAAAAAGGAGTCACCAACTAGTTCAACCGATATAAAATAAAAACTCTATCTCCAAGTAAAGAATAGGTCCAAATTATATAAAATAAAAAATCTACTACATCTTCTAAATATTAGTTATATTCAATTAAATCCTCTTCGTTATTATTTTTTGTATTTTGAGACATTAAACGTTTAATCACGATCTAAAATATTTTCAACATTTAATAACCAAAAGTATAATTCATGAAATCTCTCAAGAAATGTTATACAATCTATTAAATAATTATAAAATAATTCTATATCATGTTCATTTTCACGAAAAGGATTATAATCTACAGACATATATTTTACAAAATTTGATTTTATTAATGATCAAGAATATCGATTACACTGAAAGCAAGCCAAAGATAATTCTTATGAAAATGTTTTAGCCAAACTATAGCACTAAATAGATATTGTAATGCTTCGGCTTCGGCTTCTTCTTCCCAATTTTGTGAATTATATTGTTTAAACATCTACAGAACAAAAAATTTTATTAGTACCAATCACTATTAATTATATTAGTATAATACCACTCAAGAAATTCTATTGCACTATCCAGATAATTATAAATATGAATATCAGTAATAATTTGTGACATAAATATATATGCAAAAATATAATTAAAACCACCATAGGCAGCAGTGCCAAGTCTAGTGGGGTTTTATACAAATGTGAGACCTCTAAAAGGCGGTAATACCAGCCGATTATGGGGTTTTGATTTATTAATAAGTAGGTAAAATCTTGTGGAATTACACCTAAATTGATTGGAGATTCCCCACACGAGATGTGAAGTAAAAAAAGAATTAATTAAATAGAAATTTTATTGATTGAAACTGATTTATACAAAATACAACAGCATAAACGGATATTGAAAGAAATATTGAAATATTAAGAGGTAAAATTGTATTACCTCAACAAACAGAAAGAAGCAAACAATTATGCTTCGGGAAATATTTGAATGATTGTAAATACTCAAAGAAGAAAATAAGTTGTGTGGGAGAAAAAGAGAGAGAGAGAGAGAGATGAGATGGAAGAGAGAATGGGAGAGTTCTGTGGTTTTTTTGCAGATGCCTTCCTCAGTTCTCCAAGGTTCTATTTATAATGAAAGCATTGGATACTGTAATAGTATTGTGGCAAACAGAGTACTGTAGAAACAGTAGAATTGTGGTAGACAGGGTACTGTAAAAACAGTAGAATTGTGGCAGATAGGGTACTGTAGAAATAGTAGAATTGTGGCAGACATGTTACTGAATGATTGAGATTGATAGTATTGTGCACTATGGTTCATGTGTAAAATACCGTATTTCTACTTTATAGTGCAAAAAGATACAATATTCATGGATCTCCTAAATCTATTTCATAGCAGTCATCTTCATTGGTATTTCTGCTGTGGTGAGATGTAGAGTTCGAGTCTGAACTTGATTCTTATGCTGATTCATTGATATTTGGCAATGCTCTTTCCAGAATTTGTTTCATTTGTTCTGGAGAAGTTGCACTTATGAGTGAAGAAATCAAAAATCCTCTATTATGATATTGTGGAGTTGCAATTCTGGATGGTGGATTTGAGGAATTAGTCTTGATTCAATTTAAAATTAAATCATTTTCACACTTATTCCACATTTTGAAGCTGTCCCACCATTTGACTTCATACATTCTAACCAAATTGATTGTATTTGATGTTCGATCTGGCTTGTAATCAAACCACCAGGCCATTACCCAAGATATTCCAATGTGAACAAAATATGACATCTCCTTTTGAAAATTTTTCTCATGAAATGTAAGATTGTAATTATTCATGAAAGCATTGAATCCATCTCTGGTATTTTCATGAATGATTTCAGAAGTTGCACCAAATTGTTCCCACTAGTGTGTAAACCAATTAAGAAGATTTAATGAAGAATAATTATAAAAAAATATTAACCAAGTATGTGATCTTTTTAGATTCATTTGGTAAAACGCATTCCACCATGTATTAGAATATTTTAGGATCTGTAAATATTTGTCAATTATGTAAAGAGTATATTTAGGATATTTGTTTTCTATGTTTAGAAGGTATTAGAATATTTTAGGATCTGTAAATATCTGTCAATTGTGTAAAGAGTATATTTAAGATATTTATTTTCTATGTTTAGAAGCTTGGTTAGTGCGTCTATGTTGTATATATATTGGTCATCTTTGGCTTGTGATATGAATAAAATCATATAGAAATTTTCTTCTCAAAATTTATCTGATATCAGAGGCCGATTAAAAAAAAAAAAACGCTATAACTAGTAAGGGAAAGAAACCAGCCTCCCCTTACCTGTTGACTTCAAGTGATAATCCTAGTAATATAATTACTCAGGTGCAATTAAAAGGAGACAATTATGATGAATGGGCTCGAGCGATACGAACGTCGTTGAGGGCCAAGAAGAAATTCGGATTTATTGATGGAACGATTAATCAACCTGCTGATGATTCCACTAAATTAGAGGATTGGTGGACTGTGAATTCAATGTTGGTTTCATGGATGCTCAACACAATCGAGCCAACACTGCAATCTACCATAACATATATAGAGATTGCAAAAAATTTATGGGAAGATATCAAAGAGCGATTCTCTATCGCTAATGGACCTCATGTTCAGCAAATCAAGGCAGAACTTGCCAACTGCAAACAGAGAGGTCTGTCGATTGTGACTTATTATGGGAAATTGAAACAACTCTGGGAAGAGCTTGCAAATTATGAGCAAATTCCCATCTGCCATTGTGGAAGATGCAATTGTAATATTGCAGCTGAACTTGACAAGAAACGAGAAGAAGAGAGGCTTCATCAGTTTTTGATGGGTTGGAAGATGCATTATATGGAGCAGTTCATTCCAATATTTTGAGCACAGAACCATTGCCAAACTTGAATAAGGCATACTCGTTGGTGTGCCAAGAAGAACGTGTTAGAAACATCTCACGAGGGAAAGAGGAACATGGAGAAGTTGTGAGTTTTGCAGTGTAGACCAATAGAGGAGGGCGAAAGTATAAAATAGAAGTGAAAGACAAATCTGCCATTTGCTCACACTACAAACGAGAGGGACATGACTTTGAAACTTGTTTTCAGCTTATTGGATATCCAGAATGGTGGGGTGACCGACCCAAAGGGGCTGGACGTGGACGAGGGGGACAGAGTGCAAGGCGTGGACAAAGTAATACGCTAAAGGTGAATACAGCCCATGTAATTGGGTAGCCATCATCATTAATGGTAGCAACGGAAGAAAATATAACTTCTGGGACCTTGACAGCAGAACAATGGTCATTCTTTCTCAATTTGTTGAACACGTGCAAACCAGGTACTAGTGAGAAGATGAATGGTAAGGATAATCTGAATTGGATTATTGATTCCAATGCTTCACAACATATGACAGGTACTTTAGAATGTTTAACAAATTTGAAAGAAATTGTGGCATGTTCAATTGGATTACCCAATAGAGAGCAGCTGATGGCATTGAAGGAGGGATCAGTTTGCTTAGGAAAACATATCAAACTAGACAATGTTCTCTATGTTCCAAATTTGAATTGTAATTTGATATCTGTATCGCAATTGCTTGATGGCTCTAATTGTAATGTCCAATTTACTGATAAAATTTGTGTTATACAGGACCACAACTTAAGGATGGTGATTGGAGCGGGTGAACAGTGTAAGGGACTTTATTATTTGAAGTCAACAGTAACAGTCTAAGCATGCAAGACAAGTCATGTAGATTATTTTGAATAATGGCATAGGAGGATGGGGCATCCGTCTGCAAAAATTGTGGAATCTCTTCCCCAAGTTAAATTTAGTAATAATTCAGTAAAGAATAAACCATGTGACATTTGTTTGAGAGCTAAACAAATAAGAGAAGTTTTTATTTCTAGTGACACTAAAGCAAATGAAATTTTTGAATTAATTCATTGTGATTTATGGAGACCTTATCATGTTAATGCTTCTTGTGGGGCCCGTATTTCTTTACCATTGTTAATGATTTTTCTAGGGGTGTATGGATATATTTGTTAACTGAAAAAACAGAAGTGGAACTTATCATGCGTAATTTCTTTGCCATGACTAAAAGACAATTTCAAAAAGATGTAAAGATAGTTAGAAGTGATAATGGGACTAAATTTGCTTGCTTGCATAACTATTTTTCTGAAAATGGAATTTTACATCAGACCTCATGTGTAGGAACACCTCAACAGAATGGACGTGTTGAGAGGAAACATCGTCATATTTTAAATATGGCTAGAGTTTTAAGATTTCAAGCCAATGTTCCCATCAAATTTTGGGAAGAATGTGTTCTGACGGCTGTATATTTAATCAATCGGACTCCTTCTAAGTTATTAGGAGGAAAGACTCCTTATGAGATATTGTTTGGTAAACCTTCTAGTTATAATCACATTCGAACTTTTGGGTGCCTGTGTTATGCTCGGAACTTAAATAAGGAAAAAGAAAAGTTTGCTAACAGGAGTCAACGTTGTTTATTTGTAAGATATCCTTTCGAAAAAAAAGGGTAGAAAGTTTATGATCTTAATACAGGAAAATATTTTGTATCTAGAGATGTTGTGTTCTCTGAATCTGAATTTCCATATGCTGATAAGGAAGGTGTGCAACTAGATCTTGTACAAGGGGCTTCTTTCGATATCACCAATCATTTTAATGGTGAATTGAATGAGGAAGACGAAAGTGAGGTACCTAAGAATTCGACTATGACTCAAAGTGATAATAACGACAGGGGAGGTGTCATTGAAATCTTGGGTGAATCTGTTCCAAAACAACTTGGACGGGGTCATAGAACAAAAGAAGCTTCTACTCGACTGCGAGATTTTGTGACATATACTGCACAACAAATAAGTCCCTCTGCATGTTCCTTCAATCTAATTCTGTCCACAGGTACCTCCTATCCTATAGCACATTATGTAAATTGTGACAAATTTTCTCCACAACATCATTCTTTCTTAGCAGCTATGACAGCCGAAAAGAAGCCTGTTTCTTATATTCAGGTCATTAAAGACATTCGATGGAAAGAAGCCATGATGAAAGAAATTGAGGCACTTAAGGCGAATGGGACATGGACTATGGAAGATTTGCCACAGGGAAAGCAAGCTATAGGCAGTAAATGGGTTTACAAGATCAAATATAACTCAAATGGTTCGGTTGAACGTTATAAAGCTCAATTGGTGATTCTTGGCAATAATCAGATTGAAGGAATTGACTACAATGAGACCTTCGCTCCTGTTGCAAAAATGGTTACTGTACGTACTTTTCTTTCGGTGGCAGCAACAAAGGGATGGGAACTCCATCAAATGGATGTTCATAATGCATTCTTGCATGGAGATTTAGAAGAAGAGGTGTACATGAAGATGCCACCTAGGTTCTTTACTCAACAGCCTGGCAAAGTTTGTCGATTACGTAAATCACTTTATGGGTTACGACAGGCCCCCCGATGTTGGTTTTCCAAATTGGCAACTGCATTAAAGCGGTATGGATTTCTTCAATCTCAATCTAATTATTCATTGTTTACTTTAAATCGAGACGAGATACATTTGAGTATACTGGTATATGCCGATGATCTTGTTATTGCGGGGAATAATGGAGTTGCCATTCAGAAGTTTAAAGATTATTTATGCCACTGCTTCTACATGAAAGATTTAGGAACATTAAAGTATTTTTTAAGCATAGAGGTGGCTCAGAATCAAGAAGGAATTTTTCTTTGCCAACGCAAATATGCTTTGGATATTATCAGTGAAGCTGGATTATTGGGTGCTAAACCATCTAGTTTTCCCATTGAACAAAATCATCATTTAGCCTTAGCAAAAAATGCATTGTTAGCAGATTTAGAGAAGTATCGGAGATTGGTAGGAAGACTGATTTATTTGACTCTTACTCAACCTGAGTTGTCCTACAGTGTTCATATTTTAGCACAATTTATGCATCAACCAAGGGAAACTCATTGGAAAGCAGCTTTGTGCGTGGTTTATTATTTAAAGGGTAGTCCTGGACAAGGAATACTTTTATGAGCTAATAGTGATCTTTGGTTGTATGCTTATTGTGATTCTGATTGGGGGAGTTCCTTTAACTCGACGATCTCTTACTGGATATTTTGTTATGTTAGGGACTTCTCCCATTTCTTAGAAGACTAAAAAGCAACATACAATGTCGAGATCCTCTATTGAAGTAGAATATCGTTCCATGGCTACCACTGTGTGTGAACTGAAATGGTTAAAGGGTCTTTTGCTGTCTCTTAGTATTGTACACTCTCATCCTATGCTATTGTATTGTGATAGTCAAGCAGCTTTACACATTAGTGCAAATCCCGTGTTTCATGAGCGAACAAAGCACATTGAAATTGATTGTCATTTTATTCGTGATGAGATTCAACATGGATATGTTCAGACTACTTATGTACGTAGCTCTGAGCAACTCGCTGATATTTTTACTAAGGCATTGGGGACACAGCAATTTAGGTATCTTCTATGTAAGTTGGGGGTTTGCAATCCTCACGCACCAACTTGAGGGGGGGGGTATTAGAATATTTTAGGATCTGTAAATATCTGTCAATTATGTAAAAAGTATATTTAGGATATTTGTTTTCTATGTTTAGAAGGTATTAGAATATTTTAGGATCTGTAAATATCTGTCAATTATGTAAAGAGTATATTTAGGATATTTGTTTTCTATGTTTAGAAGCTTGGTTAGTGCGTCTATATTGTATATATATTGGCTCTCTTTGGCCTGTGATATAAATAAAATCATACATAAATTTTCTTCTCAAAATTTATACCATGCCTGCTTGTAATCATAATAATTATAAGTGGCTTGATGACTTGGTTGTACAGAAAATGGTTCTATATTGAGTTTCATTAGGGTGGTTGGATGAGTCTGCCATTCTTTTAAGCTGATTACTTTTAGTATTCTAGCTGTAGAATAGCTGATCATTCCTTCCTTTTCAAAATGTTTGAATTTTACTAATCCAGTTTCAATCAAGATTTTTTCATAAAACCGGATTGTCTTATAAGGATCATATAGTATATAGTAAAAATCTTTTGTAAATATTTTTCTTGCAAATTCAAAGGGATCCTTTTCTGATAGGTCTTCTTCTACAAAGAAAACATATCTAGAAACGGGTTTTATAAAAAATTTTGATCTTTGATTAGCAGGTATTGATCCAGAAGGTACTGGAGTTGATATTTCAGTGAGCTAAAAGTTCTGATTTTTCCTCTGACTTTCTATTAGTTGAGGAATTTCTGGTAACATTGGGACTTTATTTTCTGATTGTAAGACTGCTGAGATTGCCTTAAGCAAACCAGGAATTGGTTCCATATCGGCCAATTTTGAAAGAATTTCATTGGATTGGATATTGGGGATGGATTGATTATTTGAAGACATTGGTTTTGAGGTCCTAGAAGAGGATTCCTCTTTGATTGTTAATGAGGGGTTAGATGCTTTACATACATCTAACCATGATTTAAGATTGGTTAATCCTTTATTGGGAGTTGAAGAGATTTTTTCTTTTCTTTTCTTTTCTTTTATCCTTCTCTTTTTTGGGAAGCATCTCCCTGCAAAAATTCACGAGTAAAGAAATCAGGAAGGGAATTTGAAAATCCATTAATATGCTCTATTTCAAAATCAAATACAGAAAGAATAGATTGTCATCTGGCAAAAATTTGTTTTGATGCAATATTTTGTACATCTTTTAATAAAACGTTTTTAGCCACTTTACAATTAATTCGTAAAAGAAATTTTTTATTTAGCAAATCTCCTTAGAATTTAGAAATTATTAAGACAATCGCTAAAAATTTTTTTTTTATTGTAGAATAATTAGATTGACAATTATTCCAATTTTTTTACACGAATTGAACAATATATTTCTTATTATTTTGTTTCTACTTTAGAATTCCTCCGAATCCTAAATCAGAAGCATCAATTTCTACTATTTTTTGTAGTGAGGAATCTGTAATGTGTAAACAAGGAATTTATTTGATTCTTTGTTTAATTAGTTTTATTATATTTGTATGTTCATTTGTCCATTGAAGTGGATTGTTCTTTAGTCTTTGATATAATGGTTTACATATTATATTAAGATTTAAGAAAAAATCTGCAACATAATTTAAACTTCCTAAAAATCTTTGGAGTTGATTTTTGTCTTTGATTTCATTAGAAAATTTTTCAGTAAATTCTATAAATCTTTGTATAGGAATTATTGTTCCATTGTGAATATTAAAACCTAACAATCTAATTTTAGTCTGAAAGAGGCTAATCTTTGTTGTTGAAACTATTAAGCCATTATTTTTTATTACATTAATGAAGATTTTTATATGTTTAAAGTGCTGATCTATATTAGATGAAAATATTAAAACATCATCTATATATATTATTATGAAATTAATATAATCATTAACAATTTCAGTCATTATCTTCTGAAATTCAGAAGGAGCATTTTTAAATCCAAATAGTATTACATTCCACTCAAATTGACAAAAGGAACTGTGAAGGCAATTTTGTACCTATCACTTTCCTTGATCTGAATTTGCCAAAATCTAGATTTCATATCAAATTTTGAAAATATTTTGGAGTTATTTAACCTATTAAGTAAATCTTTTTTATTGAGTATTGGATATCCTATCTACTTTAGAGCAGAATTAAGAGGTTTATAATTGATTACTAATCTCGGGACACCTCTTTCTATTTCTGCATTTTTATTGACATAAAATGCAGAACAACTCCATGGAGATCTACTTTTTCTGATTAATTTCTTATTAAGCAAGTCTTTTATTGCGTTTTTACAATGATTTAAGACTTCATTATTCATTTATGATGGTCTAGCCTTTGTTGGAATATTTTTCTCATTAAAATCACTTTCATATGGAAGATTTACAATATATGATTTACAATTTCAAAATGCATTTGGAAGTGTAGAACAAATTGAATTTTTTAGTCCTGATTCTAATTAGGAAATTCTTAATCTTAAATTTTTATTGTTAAGTTGATTTTCAATTTTTTTTAATTCAAGGTCATTTTTTAAATACATCAAATGATTTTCTTTACACTGTATTAAACAATTTAATTCATCATTCTTCAATTGATTTATATATTTAGTTTGTGGCTTTGTGATGAACTTAAACACAATTTCTTTTTTCAAATATTGTGTTTTAATTCCATCTTCGTCTATTATAAACGGTTGAATTTGATTTATGAATGGTGTTCCTAAAATAACATTTTTATTCAAGTTTTTTACTAATATAAAAGAAGTTTTATAAGAAGCATTATCTTTTAATATTTCAACATTAGATAATTTATATTTGATGCATAATTTATTACCTGATGCAGAACTTAGAGATTGGTTAGTTTTCTCAAAATATTTTGTTGGAATCAAGCCTTCTCTAATGCAATTTAAATCTGCACCAGTGTCAAACAAAGCAAGTGTTTGTAGAACAAATTCATTATCAATTCTGATTGAAATACTTATTATCCATTTTCTTGTTGTTATTTGAACAAGATGCATTAAATAATCATCATTCCCATTTGGTGATATTTCTTTTTCTTCATTCGAAGTCTCAGATTCATTTTCTTGGATTATTTTTGGTTTAATTCAAGTGATTCTTTTTGAAATTTTATTTGCATTAGTTTTAATTCTTTTATTTCTTGTTTTTGAATGTTGATTTCATTTTGTAAATCATTAATTGTTATTAATTTCTTATTTTTTCTTTTACCCCTTTCAAGGATTTCATTAAGGTTATATGGTAATTTTGGAGTAAGAGCTGTATTAGTCTTAAAGTTATTAATATATTCAAATTTTTCATTATCATTAGACATTTAATCAATTCTTTTAAGAATTGCTTCTTCACTATTTGTTAACATATTAATTTCTTCTTTTTCCTCATCTAATGATGAAGTGGAGTCCATGTCATCAACTTGGATTCCATTGTCATAATCATTTTCTGATGAAGAGGATTCATTTTCACAAAATATTTGTAGGATATTTTCCATTGTTTGTTCATCTAAGTTTAATTCATTAAGTATGTCGTTTATTTTACAAAAATTTGTTGTGTGACCAATTTTTTTACATTTATAACACCTTAGTTGTTTATATGATTTCCTTTTATATTTTTTATTTTCAAGTTTCCTTACATTTTCCAATCTTTTAAATGTCCTTTTCTTAAAATTTCTTCGAGGTTTTTTATTCGTACATTGAGGACAATTTAGAAAAGTAGAAGAGGATTTTTTATTATGTTTTACTTTCTTATTTACAAAAGAGGGATCATATTGAGTACAAAAATCACCAAGACTTTGGCGCTTTAGGTGCTATTCATTTTTTAATTGTTTTTGTAATCTTATAGTATTACATAAATTGGTTCCTACTTTACTAACATATGATGCTAATTCCCCATATGACAAATTATCATAAGGAATTTCACTATTGTTTTCTTCCCTTGGTAATCTTTTAACTTGCTCACCTATTAATTTTAGTAAACCAGCTAAAAATTTTTCTTTCCAAAAAGGTTGATTGCAATCATTTCTGAGGAAAACTCTTTGAAAGAAAATATCTTTATATTGCCTAAATTCTCCTAGGAATTTGCACTTCATATTAGATAATAGTTCTAAAGTTTTATCCCTAATATAAGAAGGGTCTCCTATGAAATGCTGACTTATTGAGAATATCAAAGTGTTGACTATATCTTGAATTAGTTCATTATTATCATCTAATATTCTCCTATTATTTTCATCAATTTTACATGAAGTAAGGATATTAATTCTTTGTTCCTCAGTGAAATAGTTATCCCACCAACCTTTTAATTGTCCTATGAAACCAAAAATTAAAAGGAGTGCTACTTGATAATCAATAATATTTGGAACAGTTTTATTAGTATTTGAGAACATTATCATTTGATTAAGAGCATTGAGAATTTTCTATTCTGAATATTCATCTATATTCCATTCATATGTGGATCCTATAGAGTATTTATTTTGGTAATTGTCATTTTTCTCTTCAATTAGTATATCAGGAGGTATTGCCCTTTGATAATACAATTTTTGAGGTTCCTTCCAATTAATCTTATTAAATTCATCATTATTAATATTATCTTTTAAAGAAATATTAGACATTGTTTCATTTATTGATTCATTATCTGTTTCAACTAAAACATCTAAAGCATGAATTCTCTCTGAAGGTGTATCATCAATAACAATTCCTTTTCTAATTATGGTTAGAGTATCCATATTTAAAAAATTTATTGGTTTTGAAGAGAAAGTTTCTTCTTTTATTGTTTTATTTTTCAGTAATTTTTTCGTATCTTCTAAGGCTTTTAAAAATTCATTACTGGGATTTTTGGGCATTTCAAAAGGTTTGAATAAAGGTGTATTTTTATTGGTTTTATTGTTTAAAGACTTTTCACTTATTTTACTGATTTCAATATTAATTGTATCTTCCATTCTATTTAATTGTTCTCCTATGGTGTGCAAATATTGATTAGTATAATTATTTTGATTTATTATTTCTTTATTCCTGAACCTTCTTCATCTGTAGTATTTTTAAAAGGAGTAAGGGTTATTTCTGTATTTTTGTGAACCATTTTTATATTACTTAGTGGTGGATGATATGATTCTATTATTTGTCCATCACTTAGTTTCCATTTAAAACATCCATTAATTATATTAATTTCTTTGGGTTTCAAATAATGATTTTCAAACCATTCAAAAAAATATATTTGAGCACAATTTCATTCATGAAATTATAATATTCATTTTTTATTTCCATTTTTATCTGGCTAAATGTTTCAAAGTACCATTTTCTCATTTTCTCATTTTTAGAAGAATTGAATTCATTATTTAAAAATGATTTATTTGGTTCGAAAGGTTTTTCTATGACATTTAATTCTGGATCACCTATTTCTGATAATGAAGGTTCTCCATGTTCTGGTTCATTTAGTCGATAAACTGGTTGGGTTATACCAGACCTATTATGGACATTTCCTGAAAGGGGTGGATTATCATGCATATTTGGCTGTCTATTTTGCTGGTTATTAGATTGAGTAGGATATGGAGTGTAAATTATTGGCGGAGGATTTGGAAAGTCTACTGATCTTCTAGAAGAAGTTGACATAGATCTTATTTCTAGGGGTCTATTTGGCTGATTAAAAAATCTTCTATTGAATTGGATAGTAACTTTACCATCTAGGTGTTAGATCACATTTGACAATTCAGTATTGTATATTGGTCGTTTAGGAAGTGGGTTTTCTACTTCCCAATGTTCAAGTAAATTGACTTGGGACCATTAGATCATTTTTAGGACAAATACATTGGCTTTGGTTAAGTCTATCTGAATAAGTAGGGTTTGGCCTCTTTTATCCATTTTATATGCCTTAGAACCAAAAGCAGTTTTCATTAATTTGAAATATATTCTATATATTACAACCATTGGTATTGATCCTTCTACCATTCTATAATTATGTGTTTTAATTTGGAGGATTAACAAACTCATTATTGTCTTATCTCTAAGAGCAAGGGTAATATTTAGGTGACATTCAAATTAGACTAGTCCATTACTAAGACTGGTTTCAATAGTGGCATGTATTGATCTTTCATATATTAATTCCCTAGCATCTCTGAGGACCATGAAAACAAAGGTATCTAGACCTAATTTAGTAAGAGGTTTTGCTCCTACTTGGACTAAGCCTAAATACATATAATTCCAATCTTTTGTATATTTTTTTATTGATTCTGTATTTAAAAGTTTTATTATTATTAAGCCATCAGAAACTGGAATATCCTTTTCTTCTATGGCTATAACATAATCATTCTTTCCAAAAATTCTCCATTTGCCTATTTGATATATTTGATCATAAGAAGTTTTTGGTATTTTCCATTCATCTATTGCTTTATCAAAGTCTTTTATATGTATTTCATCTTTATTGTTTAACATAGATTCTTCCGATTACTCAATGAGAGCAAAGCTAGAAGAGGATATAGATCTCCTAAGTAAATTCATATTTTCAAAAAAGACTAACTTTCCTTAATCTTATAAATCTAGATCACAAGACTAAATTTAATCTAATATTGTGATTTCCAATTTATGACCCTTTTGCAACCCTTAACAAAACGGGATTTAAGCTAAGCCTCAGTAGGCTTATCACAATATTAAGATTTTCCACAAAGGATTCATCTTAAGTGATTTAGAAAATAGAAGATTTAGATTGTCACAAAGACGATCATCTCACTAAGAAAGTATAAACTTTCTTAAAATAACTATATATTTCTTACTGGCTCTGATACCAAAGGAGGCATACAGGAAGACTTTCTTAAAAATGAATATTATTAATACTGTCTAAAATACCTATCAACTAAATAAAACCTATCTCCAAGTAAAGAATAGGCCCAAATTATATAAAACAAAAACTCTACTGTGTCTTCTAAATATTAGTTATATTCAATTAAATCTTCTCCGTTATTATCCTTTGTATTTTGAGACATTAAATGTTTAATCACGATCTAAAATATTTTCAACATTTAATAACTAAAAGTATAATTCATGAAATCTCTCAAGAAATGTTATACAATCTATTAAATAATTATAAAATAATTCTATATTCTATTCGTTTTCACGAAAAGGATTATAATCTACGGACATATATTTTACAAAATTTGATTTTATTAATAATTAAGAATATTGATTACACTGAAAGCAAGCCAAAGATAATTCTTATGAAAATTCTCTAGCCAAACTATAGCATTAAACAGATATTATAATGCTTTAGCTTCTTCTTCCTAATTTTGTGAATTATATTGTTTAAACATCTACAGAACAAAACATTTTATGAGTACCAATCACTATAAATTATATTAATATAATACCATTCAAGAAATTCTATTGCACTATCCAGATAATTATAAATATGAATATCAATAATAATTTGTGACATAAATATATATATATATATATATATATATATATATATATATATATATACTTTAAAGTAAGATATTGATGGTTGTTGAAGAAGATTTATGATTTTTATGGATCCTTACTAATACAAGTCCACGACATTTTCTACTAAGAGGAAATACACCGGGGAAAGCATGACTTTATGTTACGGCTGCGGGCTTGTGATATATATATATATATATATATATATATATATACTGGGAGGTGCAATGGTACTTGAGGCAAGCATCATGCGCAAGCTATTAGGCCACCAGTTTATCCTACGATTGTTATGGAAGAATATTATATCCAATATTTGGTCAGAAGACTTTAAGGAGAAATTCCATCAAGCAATTTTGTATGTGTTTATGGTTGTTATATCTGGGACTTTCCACCATTTGCTAGCTCATATGGATGGCCGAAGCAGGGATATCAATTATAACCACTAAATTGGAATCACCTCAATCTAGTTACAAGTCCATGGAAAAAGTAAATCACCTCGAATCAAGTCCATTGGTTATTGATGAAAATTTTTTTTAGTATATTGCCTTGGAAGCGAGCAGTGCCACTCCTGCAATCATAAAGCAATGTGCACGATTAAACAGTGTTGTAAGCATGTGCACTAGAATATATAATAAATAAATCTGTAGTGTTGACGCCTGATTCGTATACTTCAAGCCCTTAATAGAAAATAAAATCTTCAGCTATGCTGAGTGTGTTTGATAGTTGTGCAGCTATTTTAGAGCACACGTGTTAAGCTGCAACCTTGATAATGAAAGTGAGCAATTGATGCCGAAAATACGTAGAGTTCACTTAAGAATTTTTTATGAGAGGACTAATTTTGTATTGGCCTAAACCCATAATTAATGCATTATTTATTTGAACTTAACTCCTTGGGCTAAGTGACAAAGCCTAGAGTTCAATTCGTAATTGCGATAACCTAGAGAAATTAGCTTAGTAAACTTGAAATAAAGATCATTGAACTGGTCTATCCACTCTCAAACTCTCTCGAGTAGGCTCGCATACTCTATAAGTCAGGTTGCTAGCTTTGGGCCAATAATAAGCTCATTAAGGAAACTTAAAATGAGCATGCTTGATCTCAACTATTAATTGTTAATATGATCTAACAGCTATCATCAAACCTAAAAGTCTATAAATACTCAATCATGCCTCTTTAATAAACACTTCATAAGCTCTAGAGATCAAATAAAAAATACTATCCTGTGAATTCTCTACTTCCAAAGATCAAAACAGCTCTTAAGTAAAGAATAATTCAACACTCAATCAAGAATAATGAGGTTGACACTCAATAACTCCCTCACCTGTCACAAGTGTGCTTAAATTACTAAAACTGCCTATTTCTCCTCTCGATCGTTTTTTTTCAAATCGTCCCTACAAATGCCATTCTCACGTTACTCCTTTGAGGTCACATGTAATATGACTTTGATGCAACTTCTACCTAACAACACTATCTAGAAACCTACGTCTACACTAGGTATACTTTTCTTAAGGAATTATTCACCATCAATACTACAATTTTATTCTTGCCTTCATTTATATTAAAATTTATCATGGTATATTATATCCGATTTTAGTCAATAATACTATGAATGGTAAAATATAACTATCGATAAATACAAAAATGTCAACAGCTTCCATTTATGACATGTGATATCCGACAACGAAAGTGATTTAATTTAAAAGAATGAAACAATGTATAGATGTACGAACTATATTAAAAAATTAAATTAAACAAAAATTATAATAAGAAATGCTAAGATATTCATCACAAAATAATAAATTAAAAGGAAAATAAGAACACCTAGATAGGAATAATTGGAGTCTGCTCGTTCTTGAATTTATCTTATCCCTCATGAAAGTCCAACGAGCACTTTGAATGTGAGTTGGCACTTGACGGTTTTGTCGCACGAAAGAAGCAAGGAAAGTATATAATTTGAATAGATGGTTGCGGATTCCGACGTCAATGAAGATCTTGAAAACCAACTTCTTTGTAGAGCGTCAATGCCATCTTTAATCAATTTACAATGACAAATTTGAATCCAACGAAAGCCTGGTATGTATGCTTTCTCTCGAAGGTCACAAATCACAAAAGATCAGCAACTAAATAGTCCGAGTAAGGCAAAGTGAATCTTGAAAAAACTAAAAAATTTGATCTCTTACACTACCGGCGAATCGTATGGCCTTATATGATAATGTAAAAGTTGATAATCTCGCACTATCTATGAAAAGATGGAAGCATTCTGATTTTGAAAGAAGTAAAAAATTTTTCAATCACTCAATGTTTAAATCACTACAAACACTATGTGTGGTAGGATCGCTATAACTAGCCAATCACATGCAACGGGTGTGTTGGTCGATCTAAAAGACGTCTTGAGTTAATGACACATAGAGGGATATCATTAGGAAGAGATGTAGGAGGAAGAATAGACAAACTCAATATGTTGGATGTGCGCATGTGATAGTGAATCAAACTCGATATTTTTTATCATTTTTGATTGAATTGCTTGTTTAATCCTTTTTAAAGTAATTTCAGTAAAGTTTTAGTATTTATCTTAAGCTTCCCAATGTTCTGAATCCCTCAAATGAGAAGAAAAGCCTTCTATTTATAGAGTTTGGAGGTTAATCTTATTCGTTGGATGACTTTAAGATGGACGGTCAAAACTTAGTTCTTTTGTTAAACATTACCCTCTCTTTTAGCATTTACAAGCTTAGATATGAGCCTAAGTATACTTAAGGCTTTGGTCAACTAAAAAAAGCCCATTATCATTATTATGAAACTTAAAGAGCAATTGAGCCTCCTCAAGACCTAATAAGACCAAATGAAGCCTAAATAGGCTTAAAATAACCATTTCTAATTCTACTTTTTGCACACGAGATAACCAAGTAAGGCCAAGAAAGGAATATCTAGTTTGGCAATCCCTATCCTGAGTCTACCAAGCCAAATCTCCCTAAAACATCTCTAAACAGGTCAATTTCCCAAGCTCTATCACTAGCTCAAGATATTAGTCCATAGCGTTAAGTTTGGTTAAAGGCTTAATTACTGAAATAACCCTCTATAGGCTACTATTTATATAAAGACAAGATATATATGGGCCTTATGATGTAAACCAATTCCAATAGTTATTAATAAATCACCTAATAACAATAAAGGAAACTAATAAGATGTTTTCAAACCTAAAAGACAAAATATATATAGCCTAAAATAACATTTTCAATAACACAACTAAATATAAAATCTATACGCCATGGTAGTTGACAACACTATCACAAGCTCTTATGCATATACCGATGGCCCCCATCATTTCTCCTTGGCTTAAGAAGATTCACCTCAGTGAATGAAAACTAATGCACTGTTCATAAACATCTAGATTAATCTTCTAAAGTTCTAACTTAGTAATCCATCTAGCATTTGAAAGTAGACAGTTTACCCATTTGATAGGAATGTATCTACCATCTCGTATGTTCAAGTCATCAAATATCTTTTATCCCTTCTTTCTTTTCTTTCAAGGGTAGAACATGTGGAACTTGTGGAGTTGAAAGTGTAGGAAATGTAGGTTATGTCTCAACTGAAGGATCAATGGTCATAGTCAACTCATGGTATGGCAAGAGATCCTCAACATTGAAGATTTATCAATACCTATATTTGGTGGCAGCTCAAAAACATGAGCACTAACACTAATTTTCTTCAAAACCTTAAAAGGGCTTATGCCTCTAATATACAATTTCCTCGAAGAACCATATGAAAATCTCTCCGATTTAATCTAAGCAATCACCAAATCTCCCTCCTTAAATTCCTAATACTTGTGATGAACATCTATAATAGACTTATATAATTCATTATTTAAGTTAATTTTCTTTCTAATTTTTGTATATAAGTCATGGATATGGATGGCAAAAGGTTCAATAGGTTCGAAAGGTCTAGATGAAAGTGGGAGCGGTATGAGATGGGGCATCTAGGTTGATAACCTAATACAACTTCAAAGGGACTCAATCTATAATATCTGTTTACTAAACTATTGCGTGCAATTTCCTCCCCAAGAAGGATGCAATCTCAAGTAGACACATGGTCACCAACCATACACCTTAGCAAATCACCTAAACTCTTATGACCACTTCGATTTAACCATCAGTCTAAAGGTAAAATGATGAGGAAAATTGTAATTGTTTCCTTGGGTTCTCTAAAAGGTCTTCTAAAACTAACTAACAAATTTGACTTCTCTATCTGAGACTATAGTTTTAGGTAATCCATGTAGCCTACTAATCTCATTAAAGAACAATTTGGCTATATGAAAGCCATCCACAATCTTACTACAAGGTGTAAAATGTGCCATTTTAGAGAAATGCAAAGTCCATACTAATGTCCTACCAAGATGAATGTGGAATAGGTAAAGGTGTATAAAGATCCATGTTCTGTTTCCTATGCTTGGAAAGTTAACAAGTGTGACACCTCTTCACAACTCTAGCTACATCTCTATTAATGCTAGGCCAATAAAAATCTATCCTTAACCATGACTATGCACTTATCTCTCCTAAAATGACCAACTACACTACCTGCATGCAATTCCTAGATCAAGATGTCTCATAAGGAAGTCTTTGGAACACATAACCTATCATATCTAAATAAGTAGCTATCCCCAAGGACAGTCAACGTGAAGTCCTAATTAACCATCAGTAAATGAAGCATAAATCTCTCGAAAATGAAGACAAGTCTCATATTACTCTCTCAATTTTTCAAAGCTAACAACCTTTACAGTTAAGGTGCTTATAAGTAAGTGCATGTAACTCAAAGCATCAACAGGTTTATTCTTAACTTTAGCTTTATGTTTTAAAATAAATGTGTTTTCTTACAAAAATTGAACCCACTTTGCTTGTTTAACTCTAAGTTTCTTTTGTGAAATAAGATACTTAAGAGCCTAGTGAACATTATACAGTACAAATTCACTAGGCAACAAATAACGTCCTTAATGTCTCAAAGCTTGCACTGCTGCATAAAGTTCTTTATCATAGGTCAAGTACCTTTGTTTAGCCTCATTTAATTTCTCACTAAAGAAAGCTATAAGGTGTCCCTTTGGGCTAAGTACTCTACCTATCCCTATCCTAAATGCATCATACGCAACCTCAAACACTTTAGAAAAGTCAAGTAATTTAAGCAAAGATGCTTCAATCATCCTCTTCTTAATTTCTAAGAATGCTTCAAATGCAGTTTTTGTCTAACTTAATTCCCCCTTTTTAATGCAATTTGTGATTGGGGCCATAACGATGCTAAAGCCTCTCATGAATCCCATATAAAAAGTGGCAAGTCCATGAAAACTCCTGACGTCATCAATGTAGAGATGAAGTTGCTATTGGAGGCTATTATATCCAAGATGGCTACTTATTCAAGGATCGAAGGCTGTATATACCTAACTGTTCTACGAATGAGCTATTGGTTAAGAAAGCTCATAATGGTGGATTATCTAGCCATTTTGGAGAGACTAAAATAGCCAATCCGTTAAAGGAAAATTTTTACTAGCCCTAATTTGTTTAAGGATGTTCATAAGATAGTTGGTGGTTATGAAGTGTACAAGAGAGCTAAGGTTAAAAGAGAACCTCATAGAGAGTATATGCCCCTGCCAACACCTACCTTACCTTGAGCCAACCTCAACATAAACTTTATCTTAGGTTTATCCTGGACATCTAAGGGAAAGGATTCAATCTTTGTTGTAGTAGACCGCTTCAATAAAATGGCACACTTGATTTCGAGCCATCGAACTAACGGTGCCTTATATATTGCTGATTTGTTTTTGTAGGAAGTTGTTCGACTATATAAAGTACCGATGATTATTGTTTCAAATCGAGATACAAAATTCTTGAGCTATTTTTAAAAGACTCTTTAGAGAAGACTTGAGACTAGACTTATGTTCAGTTCCAGTAGCCATCCTCAAACTAATGGCTAGACTGAAGTGGTGATCAGGATGCTAAGCAATTTACTTAGAGTTATCGTAGGAAAGAATTTAAATGATTGGGATCTATGCCTGCCAATTGTGGAGTTCGCATACAACTAAACCATCCATAACACCATTGGAAAGACCCTATTTGAGGTCATCTATGGTCTTAATCCCACTATTCCCTTAGATCTAATCGATACCCCTGTAACTGCTAAAGAGAGTCAATCTGGAGTTAAACGAGCTCAAGAACTACAAGAGCTACATTAGTCTATGGCCAAGAAGATCATCAAGTTTAACTAGAGACAAGAATAGATTAGTAATCATGGTCGCAGAACTATTTCTTTCAAACTAGGAGACTTGGTATGAATTCATCTTAACCAAGAGCAATTTCTACACCTGAGACAGAGCAAGCTAATAGTCCATTCAAGGTCGTAAAGAAGATTAACCGCAACACCTACCAGATCGAACTACCCAAGAACTATAGTGTTTCTTCTACCTTCAATGTATCCGACTTAATTCCCCACCAACCAGAAAAAGAAGACCCTATAGATGCCTAGGAAGAATAAGAGCTTAAAGCCACTTTAGGTTTGAGAACAAATCTTTCCGACCCCTAGGAAGATGATAAGAATCAATTTCCCATACTAATCACGCGCAACCAAGCTAGAGGACTCTAAGGACTTAACGAAGAATACTTACTCAAAGTCCTATCTAAGACAAGGATTCCTATTTCGACCTCCATGTTTTACTCTACTATCAACATGAGTATCGAGCTTGTACGTATGCTAACATAGTTTCCAAAGCTATCAAGCAACAATACCATGACCTAGATTGCATCCATGCAAACCAGCCTTAAGCGACTATCCAAGCCAAGCTCCTAAGCCAACCAACATCTGATTCCCAATCCAAGACGAATATTCTTTAGTAACTAATTGACTGAGCTCCGACCTAACCTAGATGAGGTCAGCTCTGACTATAGATTCTTTTCCTTAACTTTGTCTAAATTATGCTTTATTCAGATGCCAACCACCATGTGACACGTGTCTTTTGGCACAACATTTCGAAGGATTCTTTACTTTTTTCCGTGCAGAATATTCTCTATCTTATTTATGCTTTTTAGTATCAATCATGTATTCCAATTGTAAATTATCCTTTTATCTTTTCTAAGAATGCTTGTAACCTTAGTAAGGCTAGTATATAAACCCCATTTGTTGTACATAGACAACATCCAACATATTATCAAAATTAATAGAAGTTCCCTTTTGTGAGCAACCCTAATGTTCTCATTATCTTTTTAACTCTTATCTATTCCCTTTAGTAAGGAGTAATAGCGAGTGACCCTATAATTCAAATCGATGAGTTATATACAGTGGATTATAAGCCAAGTAAGATCGATTGGTGTGTAATAGCCAATTGGTAGCTGCCCGAATTTTTGCTAAACCTATTTTCTTTTCTTGTTCCTACTCTTTGTGGTGTTTCTCCATATGTTTGAACCTTGGAGACACATTAATGGCACTTCAATAGCGCTACAGTTCAATATGAATAAGTTGACCACCCAGCTTAGCTCTAACATTGCCAACTCGATCCTACCTACCTTAACTGCATAAGTGCCTCCGTAAGATCACCTCCTCTACTCAACACTCCTTATCACCCAAAGAGGTCGGTCTTCCCATTCTTCACCTTAGTACTTAGGTACCCAACTCAGCCCATGGAGCATTTAGCTCAAACCACCTTACTGAGCCCAATCGAAGGAACATGCAACTCATATCCGCCCATATGGCTCGGCTTAAGGTGAAATCAACTCGCACTACTCCATCAAGCATCCTCTTAGCTCATACACAAGTCATGTTATGTCGACCACTTCTCCAAGAATGTAAGCACTACAGTATCTTCTCTGGATCACCAAGTTGTTATGAGAACTCCAAGCCCAACTCAGCCATGTACTTAAGGAACCCATTCTTCCACTCTCCTTGCCTCCTCAACAACAATGAGACTCTAGCTAGTACCAGGGGTAAGTGTTGATAGAATATTTTGGGCTTAGGTTCCTCATACCCATGCTAACTTACTTGGACTCATGGCCTAGTGATAGGCTTTAGGGTACCAACCTAACCAAATGCCCAAGTTTCAAACTATATTAGAGACTTATAGGTAAGCTCCTTGTGCATAGAAAACAAATTTATCGACTTTACCATATTTGCTTAGTTCAACATCGTCTATTAGGCTCAGCCCGTTCTGCTCAACTTGGCCAAGTCTACTTATCCAGGACAATGGAACTTCAGAGTTACTTATGTTTTTCTTTACTAGATTACCCTTATATTTTATTTTGTATTTACGGGAATGCCACTACGGCATACTTTTACTCATTTTATTTACAAATTTGCTATTAGTATAAATAGCTCATGTATGTAGGGTTTTAAACAAATTTGCACATTAACAAAAAAACCCTTTAAGTCTTTTTCTTAGAAAACTCTCTCTTATTAACTCTTATCAATCATTTTAACAAGAATTATAGCAAGCAATCCTAATTATCTCTTTATATGTCATAGCAAAGCGACGATTAGGCCATATAGAATCTAGTTGATACGTCATATCCAGTTAGATAGCTCGTAAATTTACTAAAATCTTTACTAAATTCATTCTATTTTTGTTTCTTCCATAAGATTAGACTAATCTCAATATCGCCACCCTTATCTAACAAAGGGAAGACTTTAATTTCTTGGTTTGCTTTGCATTTTAAGCAACTAGTATTTTTTGCAACCCCATGATTGAACTCTGAAATTATCCATGATTAAACCTCATCTGTAATATTTTGTATTGCAACGCAATTCCATACGTTAGTAGACCAAACAATGGCCTCTTGACAGAAAGACAGCATATTATTGGCCCACAAGTGGAATTTCTTTCTACCATTTCAAAGGGATTCAGTGACTTAGGGTTTGCAAAAAGGAGCACTCAAAATTGGTAATTGTGGCTATGAGTTTGTTACGTGAGTGTGCGAGAAGACTGGTGTTGAGTTTGTGGCAGCGAAGGAGTTGCCGTCACGTATTGGGTTACTAACTGTTCAACTATTTCCAATCCGGTGAAGGTTACGACGATAGTAACAATGGGTTTGTGTAGTTGGATTCACAGGTCTTTTGAGTTATATTAGTAGTGGTTATGTCGCAGCGTACATATTTGAGTGTGTCAGAGCTGTAGGTATGTATTTACAATTGGTGTTTATAGAGGGTGCAGTAGCGCGAATGTTGGTGAAAGTGTGGCCATTGTTTGAGCTATAACTGGTAGTGGCTAGTAATAGTTATGGTTGCAAATTGTAGCATAGGTTTAGTAGCTTAGTAGTATTTTTCAAAGGAGTGGTGTAGTTTATTTGGAGCTTGTATAGAAAATTGCAGAATTAAAGAGGAAATTTGCGGTTGCAGTGGCACTGAGTGTGGTTCTGTGCATTTAGGTGTATGCGTGTGGGTTGTCTTGTGTGAATCTGTGTTATATAGAGTTGTGTTCGAAAGTCGTATAAGCTACCACGTCGGAGCTTGTTGTGTATGTGCAACTAGATATCTTAAGGATCCATAGAAGTGTGTGTGTGAGTCAGAAAATTACTGCAGTAGAGGTTGAGCATGTGTCCAAGCTCTTATAAGCTTGCCCATCCGAGCTGTTATTTTGAAGTGAAAGCGTATGATAACAACTGAGGAGTTCTGGGCTTATTGCTGAATGTGTGTTGTCCTGTTTAAGAAGTAGCTGAGCTGAGATTAGTAAACAATAGAAGTGACTTGTGTACGAGCTAAATTCATGAAGAGATAAAGTGCAAGTGAGGTCTAGTTGTTTTATAGTGTTGGACTGTAGTGTGTCCGAACTAAGGGGAGGTTTGTGCTGTTGTGTCGAGTGTGTAGTCAGAGCTCAAAATGAATTCATGTTATGGTGTGAGTTGTGAATGAGCTTTTGGTTCTGAAGAAGTGATTGTATATATACTGAGCTATTTTGTGTGTTGTTAAGCGTAGTGTACTATCTGAGTGATACCCAGGCTAGATAATTGCCTTTGTTTCTGTGATCGAGATTAGGCGATTGACTACTATATTGGGTCCAAATTGTTGTGCTATTGTGCTTTTGTGAAGTGCACGTATCGAACTCTGAACTAGCTCTGTCCGAGCTATTGTGAGCGTATGTGTGACTTAGAGTGTGAGAACCAAGCTGTAGCCTCATGATCTGGACTGTTGAAGTGTGAATCGAACTGAAAATTGCTGAGCTATTGTCCTATACTTCAAGCAATTGTTGAGCTATTCTATTCGAAGCATACAATATCGAGCTTGTTGAGCATACACGTGCAGGGGGTGTAAGGTGGACTTATGATTGTACCGTGCTAAAATTGGTTGTGCCAAGGTACAATACTGATGTGACTGAGTTGTTCGATTGGTGAGTGCTACTGTATTACTGAATTGTTGATAGATTGTGCCAGTGGTGTAGTGTGTTACTGTAACAACGAGCATAAGCTTGTTAGTGAGTTGGTGTTTGTCCACATGAGTGGTGGTCGATGGAGGCCATTCGTGAATCTATAGTTATGTATCAAGTGTCCCAGCTGAACTAGGAGCTAAGCTATATCAGCCGAAGTTGTGTGTTGCCTTATCGATTTGCTGTGTTTGGAACAAATTGCCGAACTATTGTTGAAGTTAATGCTAATCTATTTGATAGGCGTTGTCCAATTTCCGAGCTGAGGTGAACTATCACCGAGCTAAATTAGGGAGTTGTCCAAGCTCCGAGCTGTTTCAATCTTAAACGCCGAGTTGAGTACACTTTGCTGAGCTGATTTTAAGTGTTGCTAGTGTCGAGCTACTATGAGTGGATTGGGGTTGTCAAATGCCCAGCTAACTATTGAGTGCATGAGTTAATTTCGAGTTGATCTAAAGTAGTGTACTAAAGAAATTTGATTGTTGTCCTAAATCCTGTTGAACTAGTTAGTGACGTGTCGTACCTCTATATTATCGTTTATCAAGCCGAGTAAGGAGCTGAACTATTTTCCAAACTGGGCTGCTCTATTCAACACTTGCCAAGTTGTACTTGAAGTTTGCCGAGCTTCTAAATAGAGCAGTATGCATAGAAGTACCGTAAATGCTGAGCTCGGTGTGGAAGTGTAGGAATGCCTATCGCCTATTGAAGTTTCAAATTGAGCTATTGCAATTCCAAAAGCAACCGAACTGTTACAATCTGAGGTGCCAAGCAATCGAAGTACTTATTCGAATAGATTGCTGTAGCATGCCACATTAAACCGGTTGGTCTAGTTGAGATTGTGTATGTATCCCAGCTACTGTCCTTAAGAATTGTATAGCTAAGCTCTTGAATTGAAGCGCATTAATGAAACTGCCGAGCAGCGGTGGTTTGTTGTACTGTTGTGCACATCTGAAACCGAGCTGAGTTGTCCGTCTACCCAATTTCCGAGCTATTGTTAATTGTGAACTAAGCCGAACTTTATGTCCAGTAAGAGTGAGCATAGTTCAATTCAATACGGTTCACTCCTTATCGAACCAAATCTAATATAATAATTCAATTTTTTTTTTTTCTATTTGAAATTAAATCTAACTATATAGTTCAGTTTGTAAATATTTTAAACCTAATTAAAATTAGTTCAGTTCGATTCGATTCGATTATCTTAAATTTTTACTAAACATTTTTATCTTTAATAATATATTTTCATTTTCATTGAACTTTTATATGTTTTTAATTAATTTCTCATATATCTATTATGTGTAATAATATTTAGTAAAAAGTTATATGAAATTTTAACAAATTTAATTTGATTTAACGAGGATAAGAGACTTTATTCCCATGAATAAATAATAAGAAGGGAGAAGTAAATGTCTATCAAAAAGCAATACAAAGAAAAAAAAAAACTAAAAACCGGAAAAGAAATAAGACATACATAAAAAGCACTAACATGAGATACTTGATTTGAAAACATATAAGAAAATAACAATTTAGAAAAGGAATATTTCCAAACGTGAAATTTAAGAAGAAACTTACTTAACTTAATCTTAATAATTTACTTAAAAATAAGATAAAGAAGAAAAAGATATGAAAAATTTGATAAAATCCATAAAAGTTGATGAAAAAAATTAAAAAAAAATAACAAACCAATTGCATAAAATTATTTTTGTTTAACCAAATAATTTGATTCAGTTCAAAACAGTTTGGTTCAGTTCACTTTCCTAAACCAAACTACAAACTATTTATATATAATTAAACCAAACAGTGACTAAACGGTTCATTAAAAAAATAGTTTTTTTAGTTCGATTTAAGATTAAATTCATGATTCACTGTTTTTTTGCCCAACCCCAGTATTCAAGCATATTGTAAGCATATGCTAATGAACAAAAGTGCAAAGCCAAGCTACAATTGTGCCATGCTATTGTGTATGTCCGAGCTTTTATTTTAAAGTTCCTAAACTACTACAACCCAAAAACTACTTCATTGTCGAGCTGTTTTGAATACCGAAGTAGCGTTTGAAGTGTTAAGCTAATACATTAAAAAGGCTACCAAGCTACTCTCTCTCACATATTAAGTACTAAACATTTGAATTTATCTAGATATTATGGAATCAAAATCTATTCAATATGGTAACAAGAGTTCAACATAGGTATCATAGTGGACAAGGCTTGAGGGCAAAATCTGATTACCAAGCCCCAAATCCTATTTCACCGTATGTGTTAGAACAATTAGAGATTATACTTGCTAAGCTCAAGGAGATTAAGGAAGAAAGAAGGTAACAACGGATTACTCAATCAAAGAATATTAAAGAGGAGGAAATGGAAGGAAAAGAAGTAGGAGTTGTGGATGAGAAGGAGGTTGAAAAGGAAGGATAAGTTTTACTGCTTAGTATGCATGTTCTTAACATAATCCTATTGCCACCGATACTTGGTATTATTGATGACCCCAAGTACTACTATATTAGCCTTCCATACATCAAACCCTTTTATTTTGATCCATTATTAAGGTTGTTTGGAAGTGAAATGTGTTATAGTAATATTATACTTATGAGATGCTATATATTGTATATTGGTGTTTTTCAAGGTCATGGTGATGAATATTCCTATGTGGGTTGTGTTGTTCTTATCCTTAGTGCTCTCATATTAAAAAACTTTGAAGTATGTAGATGGGAGGAGAAAGAATTGAGTTGTGAGGAAGTGGAAGAGGTAAAAGCTACTGAGCATGATGTTGTGAGGCCAACATTGAGAGAGCGTGAAGCTTTAAGGATTCTTGAGTTAGAAGAGGAGTTTGAGATCTTACATATTCAAATACCCCAAGCTCATGACATGATGTTTGAGCCAAAAGTTATGTTATTCCTCTTAACTGTTAGTTATTGGGGTTACCTGAGTGAAGTTGACTAGATATATGATGAATGGAATGAAGGATCCTTACAGAAGAGTTTGATTGATCAAGCTCATGACGAATGGAAGGAGCATTAGGTGAAGATAACATTGGTGCAGCAGCTGGAGTACTTTTCTATGTTTATATTTTATTTTTGCAAGTTGGTATTTAATCCTAATGGGATTCAAAGCCTCTAATTACCAAGTTTTGGGTTGAAACTTCTCTAAGGGAGGGGATGATATGCTTAGAGGCACCAACTCAACCAAATGCCAAGTTTCAGGCTATATTAGAGAGTTATTAGGGAGCTCCTCATGCATAGAAGACAAATTTACAAGCTCTACCATATCTGCTCGGTTTGGCATGGTCAACTCAACCCATTTTACTCGACTTTGCTAGTTCAAGTCGATTCAACCAGTCCAGGTCAACTTAGCCAAGTCTTCTCATCTAGGACAATAGAACTTTAGGGTTACTTATGCTTTTCTTTACTAGATTACCCTTATGTTTCATTTTGTATTTATGGGAATACCACTAGGGCATCCTTTTAATCATTTTATTTACAAGTTTGCCAGTACATATAAATAGCTCATGTATGTAGGGTTTTAAACAGATTTGCAGATTAATAAAAAACTCTTTAAGTCTTTTTTCTTGGAAAGCTCTCTCTTATTAGCTCTATCAATCCCGATAGAAAGGATTGTGGTGAGTAACCCTAGTTCTCTTTGTGTATCATATCAAAGCGATGATTAAGCCGTATAGGATCTAGTTGGTGCATCATATCCGATTAAATAGCTTACAGATTTGTTAAAATCCTCACTAAACCATTCTATTTTCATTCCTTCAGTAGGATCGAACCCATCTCAATATTGCCACCTTTACCTATTCTTAGTGCAATATATCACCTAGCTTGTCCTTCTCCGAATCCAACCTCCCCATCTACCTAGCTAACCTTGAGCTAAGCCCGCTAAACAGCTCATTTAGTCATAATAGGCCATAACGGCTAGAAGACAGAAGATAAGACTTAAAGATTAGGACAACAGTCACCTTCCACGAATCAGAACAACATTAGACTATATGACCCCACTATCTACAATGTAAAGACGTACCACCTGCCCACTAACAATCCCTCAACTTTCGGTAACCCTCCTTTATAAATACCAAGTTACCTCTCAACGATAAACTACTTAGTCACTTTGTGTACTTAGCCTACTCTTTACAGTTAAAACATCCTTATTCCCTCAACTACCTAATACTAATTTAAGTATCGAAGTGGCCACATCGAATAACATCCTAATGCCTCTCATCGTATTTTTTTTTTTTAGGCTATATAATCAAGCACAAAGCCCAATCTTCTTAATACATTACTAGGCAGATCTTATAGATAACAAAAAGCATTGATTAGTCTTCGAAGTTAGGAGGGGGTTAAGATACTAATCGCTACAACATATCTTCCTTCTACTATGATTTGCAATGCAATCAACCATTGAGTTTGCCTTTCTTGATATAACTCTCACTTCACAATTTTCCATCGCACTTCGATCTTTGATAATTTCTTCAATGATTGGCTAGCTGGCTCAGCCTACTAATTTGGCTTTACTATTGATAGTCCTTACCACATTGTAAACGTCGGATTCAATAATAGATGAGGCCAACCCTTTTCATTCGATCAAGTCCAATGCTTCCTTTACAATAAGGCATGCTAACATCTTGACAATAAGGCCATTTGTTTCTTTTGAAAAGCCTGTGTGTACTCATCCTTTGTGATCCTTTGCCATGCCTACTATTGCCAACCTACTTTTACTTATATTAAAAGCACCATCAACATTTACTTTTATTTTTCCCTCTAGAAGAGAGCTCGATACTTCTAATATGTTGGTAAGGGTAAATTACTCTACACTTTCAAGACATTTAGTAATAAATTGACCATAATCATGTTTAATTTTTAAGTTCTTAGTACTCAATTGTGTAATGTATTGATTTCAGATGAATCAAGAGCAAGAAAATGAAGTTTACACAAGAACAATGAATTTTAAGGCAATCATGACCATGAGGAGAAGAAAACCTTAAAGTAAAAACCAAGATATACTCTATCACGAGCATGATAATAAATGATTGGAATGACCAGTACTGATCATGCCCTTCATCACGGCCATGATTGAGGAAGTTCTATTCATCCCCCTATCAATTATGGCCATAATTAGTTATCAAGAAGATGATTACTCCCTCCATCACGAGCGTAATGAGACGTGATGAAACAACGAGGAGTTCACATCCATGGTCACAGCCATGATTAGTATAGATTTTTATTTTCCAAGACTATTACACCCCGTGTCATAGGCATGATTGGAGTGGACATGATTGTTCTTCTTTGACTTTTTCTCACGAACTAGTGCATAGAACATGTTTTAACATCAGGTAGAGTCTTGAAATGGTATATTTCAAGCCCTTTAACAAAGACAAGTATAAATATACCGCAACTTTTAGACAAAAAGGGAGAGAATTTATATTAGAACCAACATCTTCAATAAACATAGCAGATCATCAAAATCAACACCATTAAATTTCTTATTCGTACTCTTAGTGTGGTTGTACTGTAACGTAAGTTTGTGTATTATTCTTCACTAAATTTGAGAGAATTGTGAAGAATCGAGTATTCGTATGTTGTTGTATCAAGATTCTTCAAGTTAATCAAAAGGAGTTTCCTTCTTATCTCTTCTTCTATGTCATGTTTTATTTTATTTTTCCTATTTCTCTATGTTTGTTCTTTTTCTATCACGTGTGAATAATAATTTAGGGTTTACAAAGTCATTCAAACATAAATGTACTTTGATTTGTTGCTATTCCTAATAATTACAAATGTCTAGTGATTAGAACTTCATATAAGTTGAGATAGTGTAGTGCACGACATAATCTTGTAGTAAATCTCAATGGAATACGTTGAGAAATGATTCCACTAAGTAAAGGTTAGTCACTAGAATGAATTACTCCTACTAATAGAGATATTATTAGGAAGTTTACTGTATGTTTTATGGAATTCAAAGATTTAGTAAACTTTTTATACAATATTGACTTTTCCATTCTTTTAAAAGAGATTCTAAGGAACGCAATAGGGATTAGAATTGAGTAATTCTGAGAAGAATACTGAATTCATGTAGATGAGTAGAGAATTCATGTAGATGAGTAATTGTTAGGATAGATAGTTTATAATTCATGTTAATATGATGAAGTAAACCTACTTTGTAATTTATTGTTTTCATGTTATAATCTTGTTTGTTGTGTTTTCTTGGTGTAATAGTATAATTAGTATAGTTTAGTTGTAGAAATTAATTTAATTACTTTGTTCGATCATTCCATTCATTAGTTAATAGGAAGAATAATCGGTACTAATGTTTGAATTTGTTCCCAGTGGAGACAACCCTATACTTATCCATACTAACAAATAATAGGTATATTTGCCTATTTAACCGAGTAAAGGATAAAATATAGGCATTTAAATTATAAGACTTGGTAGCTTTATTTAGAGGTGATCGTATGTCTTGTCAACCACCATTCTTTCTTATCTCCTCTTTCTTACTCAAATCCAAATTCAAGCCATTCTTTTTCCATGAATTCCACAGATCTAACCATGTCCATAGGACTCAGCTTCCTTTCATCATGAACCACCTAGCACCTAGCCTTCCATATCACTCAAAAAATTCACATCATCTTCTGCTTTGACGAAGCTTTTAGATTTGTTCCTCAAGACGTGATCTTAACCAAGAAACAAGCTTTTCCTCATTTTCACCTTCCATTCAATAACCTAAGGCTCCAAACCACACTAACCCTACCTAGTTGCAAGATAAGAAGACATGTTCAACCAATTCAAGCCTACCATAAATCATGCATCTATCCATTTAGATTATGTTCCTTTTTACAAGATTTTCATACCCAGGCAATAATTCAGTAAGTATTCTCTACATAAAGTTCTTCAACTTTGGTTATATATCGATATTCCATAACCAAGTCCAATCTTCAGTAAAAATCTCATGAGAAGTTGAGGCTAGGTCTCATATACTCTATTGTTCACCCCTAGAAACAAAAATGTTTTCACCATGCAATCTCTAGATTTAGATGACAGCCACACTAATTTGTCTATTTCTTTCTCTTACAAGTAACCTTATCTTTCTTATTGCTCTTTTTTCTTCTTATGAGATTTCATGTTGTATGCCATTCAACACCTAAAAACGTCCATTCCTATCAAAAAGTTCAACCATCTTGTAATCAAATCCTTGTTTTGAATTCCACTGTTCAAGGTAAAATTTTTCAACCTCAAAATCCATCTATCTATCCAAATCTTGACCAAGTGTTCTTTCCCAATTTGCCATAAACCTCCTTTGAATAATACACTTCTACCTTCGAGAATGCTTAACCACCCCCAGGGAGCTTTACCTCCTTTACAAGCCTCCCTAAAATCTAATTCCAGGAAGCAAATACCTTTCAGAACTTTCACCCATAAGGCCGTAAGATTGTTCGTTAGCCTTTAGGCTAGCTTAACCAATAAAGGTAAATTAAACAGATGAAGGTCTTTGAAACCCAACCCCTTTTCCCTCTTTAGTCTCCTTAGGGCATTCTAACTCAAACAATGTATTTTCCCCTCCTTCTTCTTTTAACCCCACCAAAAATTAGCTAAGAGGCTATTAACACTATTGCACCATTTGATAGGAAATTTGAAGGACCCCATAGAATATGTAGGAGTAGCAAACACTACTACCTTCATAAGTGTCTCTCTTCTTGTTAGGCTTATCAAATTCCTCGTCTAACCTTAAATCATAGACTAAAATTTGTCTTTAACAAATTTTAAAGCTTTTGTTTTGTAACATTCCCTAAGTGTAGGCAAGCTAAGATAGTTCCCTAGATCATCAATATGTTAAATCTCCAACTGTTGAGTCACCTATACCCATATCTATTCAAGCACATTGCTGCTAAAATACACATTAGATTTTGCAAAATTAACCTATAGTCCTAAAGCAAAGCAATAATCTGAGAGAGTATCTTTAAAGAAATCCAACTTCTTCTCTACTACATCCATAAAAAAAGAGAGGATCATCAGCAGATAGTAAGTAGGTTATCATAGGATAATCTCTTTTTATATAAAGGCACTTCAAGATTTCGGTTTCTGCTAAATAATTTAGCCTTTTAGATAGATCATCCAATGTCAAAATGAATAGATAAGGGTAAAGAGGATCCCCTTGTCACAACCCTTGAGTTAGTGACACTTGTCTTACAACCTTACCATTTACTACCAGATTGTACTCTACTGATGTTACACACCATGTTAACTAGTTCATCCACTTTCTATTTATCCTTAGTCTCTCTTGGACCCTTCTCAAAAAATCCCATTTAACCCTATTATAGGCTTTATTCATGCCTAGCTTAATCGTATGAGTAAAATTTTTATGAGCCACTAGTATGTTATCCTGAATTAACCTACCCGATATAAAAGCACTTTAGTTTTCAGTGATGAACTCCTGAAGGAAGGGTTCTAGTCTTTTAACTAAGATTTTTGAGATTACTTTATATAGAACATTATAAAGACTAATAGGCCTATAGTAAGAGATAGGCTCAAGGGAAGAGATTTTGGTTATAAGGACCAGATCAATGGAGTTTAGAGCTTTAAGAAACATACCTATAGTAAAGAAACATTAGACAACTTTAACAATTGAATCTCCAATGACATGCTAATATTGATAATAGAATGTGTTGGGAAACCTATCTAGACCAAGTGCTTTTAAAGCACAAACATCAAAGATTACTTCCTTTATCTCCTTAGGTGTGATCTCTATGTGCAAAATTTCATTATCCTCATCCGAAAAAACTAGCTCAATATAATCAAGAACATAGCTTAGGTTACAAATTGGACCCTTGCTGTATAGCTATTGGAAAAAGTCAATAAAAGCTTATGCAATATCCTATTCTTTCGCCCTCTTACAACCTGCCAAATCTTGTATCCTGAAAATCTTACTGCATTGTCTTCTTGTGAGAGTCATTTTGTGAAAAACTTTGTATTTCTGTCCCCATAGTTTAACCAACTTATTTTAGCTCTTTAGTGCCAATATTTCTCCTCTTTACTCCATAAATTCTTAATTTCTTATAGGATTTTCATTTCCTCATCTTTAGAAGCCTTCAAGTCCTCATTTTGCAACTTGTTCAAATGCGAAATCAAATTCTCAATGCATGTCTTATTGTTTGGAACAGTTGATTTCCTTTATAGCTAGAAGTTTTTCTCATAATTGACTAATTTTTCCATTTATGAATACGTAGGATTAGTCAAAATGACCTCTCTCCAGCTCTTTTATAGTCTCCAAAAAACCATCATTCCCTCGCCAAAGATTTTCAAAATAAAATCTCTTTTCACCTTTGAAGACCACTCCATGCAAACTAACAAATAAGGCTACATGATTTGATGTCAAAGCTGCTTCATGTATAACTTGTATCTTTGGGAAGTTATCCAACCATTTACTTGATACAAAAGTTCTATCAATTATTTCTTTTACTAACACAGATGGTCCTTAGTTTATAAATAGTCAACAAATGGGAGCATAATTATTAAGCATTTATAACAAAATTCAATTTAGTAGCTAGTGCATATCAATAAATTACCATTAGAATATTATGCTCCTTAAGCCTTGAGATTAATAGTCAGATTATAGTAGTATAATTACTCAAAGGGGCCCATATGCCAAAATTTACATCTAAGTCGATTGTAAAAGCCACTAGTACAAACAATTTTAATTAATAATTTACCTTATGTGTATACATATATATATATTATTACAATATTAAGAGTTACGTTAATATTCTTCTTTTGCAAATGTCTTGGCCATCTGATTTCTTCATGTCCAAGGAGATCGTTGTATATAAACCAAAGAAATATTACGAAGCTAAGGAATAATCAGAGACTGAATTAGGAAAGTTACGAAAAATTATATAGTAATGAAATGAAATTCGAACAAGTAAAGAGGTTGTAATGCAAAATTATGGCTAGCTATCATTAAATCAAATGGGCAAAGCAGTTAATGAGATCAACAAAGAAGTGGAATTAAGCTATCAACAACCTTTAGATTTGCAATATGCTGAATATCTATCTTACAAAGACTGGCTAATGAGGGTAGCCATCATCTAGAGAAATACAACCACTAGAAGACTCTTTGTTTTTAACATACCAAGTTTCTTAGGTCTAAGCAGTAACTGTAGAGGAGCATGGAACAACAAAAATAATAAAGATGGTGATTAGGATATTAACCATGAAGGAATCTCTATTAATGATGTCAATGATGATTCTAGACAGAAACTTTCATTCTTAGAAGCCTACTAGTAACTTAGGACGGTACAATGAGAGTTATGGCAAATCTTACCAACAGTTTATCCGATGACAAAAAATAAGGTTCGACCCCTTTTGTTTCAAAACCTAGAAGAAACAATGGCAATAATGGTAACTAAGGCCTCAACCAGCACAATTACATTGGAAGCAAAGTAAATAGCATTATAAGTATTAGATCATAAACTCTCTTTCATAGAATAATGGCACTACAAATGGAGTACAATGATGATAAAGAGCATTCTTCTCATCCAACAAAAATTATTTCATGGAATATCTATCCATGGAGCTAATTCACCTAAGAGATAGAATGCTATTATGGAAGATTTGAATGGTTACCAACCTGATATCATAATCCATTTGGAAACTAAATTTGATTCAATGTTAGCCTATGCTTTTTATTACAATGTAACCTAGCTTAGTGATCACCTCTAAATAGAGCTACTGAGTCTTATAATTTAAAATCCTATATTTTATCCTTTACTTGGTTAAATAAACAATTATACCTATCATCTATTAGTATAGATAAATATAGGGTCATCTCCACTAGGAAATGATTCAAACAGTAGTATCGATTATTTTTCCTATTAGCTAGCAATTGAATGATTGAATAAAGTAATTTAATTTATTTCTACAACTAAACCATATTAATTCTACAATTATACTAAGAAAACACAACAAATAAGATTATAAGACGAAAACAGCAAGTTACAAGTAGGTTTATTCCATCATATTAACATGAATTATAAACTATCTATCCTAGCAATTACTCATTTGCAGAAATTCTCTATTCATAATTATTCTTCTTAGAATTACTCAATTCTAATCTTTATTACATTCCTTAAAATCTCTTCTAAAAGAATGGACAAGTCAAGATTGCATAAAATGTTACCAATATCCTTGAATTCCATACAAAATGTAACAAACTTCTTGATAATATCACTATTACCAATACTAGTTTGTTCTAGTGACTAAGATCTACTTAATAGAATCATTTCTCAATGTATTCCATTGAGATCTACTACAAGATTGCATCATATACTATACTATTTTAACTTGTATGAAGTTTTAATCACCAAAAATTTGTAATTATTAAGAATAGCAACAAATCAAAACACATTCATGTTAAAATGACTTCGTAATGTTAAAATGACTTCGTAAACCCTAATTTATTACTCAGACATGATAGAAAAAAAAAACAAACACAAAGAAATAGGAAAAACAAAATAAAACGTAATATAGAAGAAGAGATAAAAAGGAAAACCCTTTTGATTAACTTAAAGAATCTTGATACAACAATACACGGATACTGGATTCTTCATAATTCTCTCAAATTTGGTGAATAACAATACACAAACTCACGTTACAATACAACCACACTAAGAACACGAATAAGAAATTTTATGGTATTGATTCTGATGATCTATTGTGTCTCTTAATGTTATTGGTTCATATCTAATTCTCTCTTCTTCTTTTTTATGTAAAAGTTATGGTATATTTATACTCGACTAGTCAAAAGGCTCGAAATATATCACTTCAAGACACCTCCTAATGTTAAAACATATTCCATATACTGGTTCAAGTGAAAAAGTTAAAGAAGAACAGTTATATCCACTCCCATCACGCTTGTGACTCAAAGTATGATAGTATCGGAAAACAAAAGTCTATACTAATCACAGTCGTAACTACGGATGTGAACTCCTCGTCACTTCATCACATCTCATTATGCTCATGATTACCCTCCTGATATACAATCACGGGTATAATTGACAAAGGGATCAACTGAACTTCCTCAATCACGATCATGATGAAAGGCATGATTAATACTAGCCATTTCAATCTTTCATCACCACGCCTGTGATAGAGTGTATCTTGGTTTTACTTCAATGTTTTCTTCTCTTCACGATCGTGATTGCCTTAAAATTCATTGTTTTTGTATAAATTTGATCTCCTTGCTCTTGAATTATTTAAAATCAATACATTATACAATTAAATATCAAGAACTTAAGAATTGAATCACAATTGTGAATAATTTATACCTAAGTATGTCTTGATAGTGTAGAGTAATTTACTCTTATCACTTAGAGGTAAATGAAAATATGCACATATATACATTTATATGTATGTATATGTATGCGTGCATGTGTGTATGTGTGTGCGTTTGTGTGTTTGTGTATGTATCGATAGAATTTCTTTAGTGGCATGTGCAAATATGATATATAACTACTTCTATTACTAAGGTAGGACATAAGTATGGCTAATCTATTACATTCATAGGCATAAGATGAATATAAATTGCCTTATTGTTACTAGAATTTAATATTTTTTACTAAACCTCAAGTCCATCAAACTTAGCACTTCAACCATTTACTATTGGTCATCTTTCTAAAGCTTATGATTTACTTCTAAACAAGACAAGTCACAAGGATTGTGTTTGTCTTTAGACAAACTTAACTTTGTTTTCTTCAAAACATCTTCCTTTACTTTAGCGACTTCAAAAAATTCCAAATTAAGTTTTCCTATTAGGTTTCTTAATTTAGTATTAATGATGTGAAAACATATGTTAAGTGATATCTAATGAGAGTTTTTTAAGAGTACAGATAATTTTCATGAACATGAAGACTTAAGAGGTCCATGACTGTACAATAGATGAAACCAATTTCAAATTTAATTTAAGAGTGGGAATGTTAAGCATTCTCCATGTTTAAATTTGTTTAATAACAAGTTCGACAAAGGAATTCAATATCTTGACATATGCTCACATTAAATGTCTTAAGTTTGATCTAAAACAAAAGTAAGCATGGGAACACTTCATATGTGTCAAGCAAAGTTAAATCTTTCTAAGAAAGTCAATTTCTAGAAGTACGAAGTTAAGTAGCTATCCAAATTAAAAGTTTATTGTCAACGTGAAGAACAGCTTTAATCATGGACACAATAATCAACTACAGCAATTTCATTTCATTTTTTCATGTTGAGTAGTTTCCTAATTCCATCTTGTTAATGTCCACCGAATAATAAGAAGCACTTATGTCTTAGCATGGTAGTATCAAACCATAAGCATCCATTCATAAGATCATTAGTTCTCATCAGTTTGTTTTAGATCATTAACCAACAAGGCTTGTAGTAGCAACAAATCAGGCATCAATAAGCATAATCAGATGCAACACCAATTCTTGAGTAGAGTAAGTCTTAATCTAATGATACATAGAGGAATATGATTAAAGGGAGGCATAGGAAGAGGATTAGGCGATCTCAATATCTTGTAGGCACGAATGAATTATGAGCATTCTTTGTCAAAATTGGTGCTTTGATCTTTAGGAAGAGGAGGATGATGGTGTTTTTTAAAATCATCTAAATGTGTCAAATAAGGAGAAGTATTTATTTGTAGATCTTAAGGCTTATCCTCAACCAATGGATGACTTTAAAGATTAACGAACGAGATGAGCCCTCCCTAATGTCTATTGGATTGCTCTGGTGATTAACAGATGAGATGCAACCAACAATAACTCCTCTTTAGGGCTTTAATGTAGATAGACTTCTTATTATGTTTTCATAGCCCAAGCCCGTAAACTCTCTCTCTCTCTCTCTCTCTCTCTCTCTCTCTCTCTCTATATATATATATATATAACCTTTTTAGCAAGCAAATCATCTAACAAGGGCTAAGAAAGGACAAACTAGTCCAACAATGTCAGTTTTGAGCATAACAAGCTAAATCTCTTTAAAACATTTCTAAATAAATAAGCTTAACTCTCAGGGCCTTTTCACCAACTCAAAAAGTCGATTCATAATATTAAATTGAGCCGAGACCAATACCAAGTAACCCTCTACACAAGCTGGTTACTAGTAAGGAATAAAGGTGGAAAAGAATGACAATTCTATAATAATAGAATTGGACTAAAATTAGACTTCAATAGTCATTCATTATAAAATGGAATTAGTATTACTTTGTTTGGTTAGCAGAATGGTTTTGAAGAAAGAGTATGTAAATAGTTTTGAAAGTATCATAATGCCCTTTTATACAACTTATTATAACTTTCATGTCTTTTAGAAATAAAACATATTCGTAAAGTATATGCAAAAGAATATAAATTTAAAAATCCATTTTCCCACTTGACACACACAAAAAAAAAAAAAAACATATGACTTATTTAGTTCGAGGAATAGCCTTCACAAGTGCTTTATAAATCTTTATTTTATAAGTAATGTGTTTTATTAATCATTAATAAGTAAAAATATCAAACATAGCAATAAAATTAACTTATTTTTGTTAATTCAACACAAGTGTGCACAAAAAAAAAAACAAACAAAAAAAAGTTCTACAAAATATATTATTATGAGAATAAACACATAACCTATTATAAATCTCTAGTATTGATTATTGCTTGGTCTATGAAAGGAAGTAAAAAGATATATCTATTTTTTTTTTAGGCCAAAAAAATAGGAAGATATCTTTTGATATGTTGTTTTGGGAAGTAAAAATATATCTTTTTATGATAGGTTTATGAAGAAAAGTAAAAAAAATATCTTTTGATTTCTAACAGTAATAAATTTGAAAAGTAATAATCAAAGGGTATTTTTGGGAAAAAAATAAGAATGAAGAGCACAATGACTATTGCTTTACCTTTTAAAAGGAATGGTCACTTCTAGCTTTAAAAATAGGAAATTATGTGATGGTGTTGCACAAAATATAACCAAATATGAGAATAAACATTTTATAAGGAATAAACGTGGAATTGAATAATGATTATACCAACCAAACATGCTACTAATGAATGAAAAAGTATTTAAATATGTGTAAAAGGCTATTTCAGCAATTGGTATTTTAGCTTAATTTAATATCATAAATTGATTTCTTACATTACTAGTAGGACTTAAGTAATTAGGCCTAGACGTTTTATGGATATCTATCTTGGTAAACTCATATTAGGGATTATTGAGTTAGTATACTCACTTACGGTTTTCTCACACACAAAGAATAGGCCCACAGGATGTCCTTTAAGCCCTTTAGGCATTAAAAGAATTCATGGGCCCATCATTATATAAAGAAACAGAGTCTGAAATCTAAACCATCGGTCATTAGTGATTGATTGATTCAACACTCTCGACTCATCTAGTCGATCCGTCTCGGATTCATCCAAAGGTTCAATTTGAAAGGAGCTACGAACGGAACTATATTTTGTCCGCACAAAGTTCCATCAATTTTTCAGTTCCTTCATATCTTGATAACACTACATTTTACCGTCATTTTCAAAGCTCCAGTTTTTATGCCATAAGGTGTTTGAATCCAAGCAAAGCCGTAGTGGCTTTATTGGAATAATTTGAAGGAAAATTTTCCCATTTTTAATTATTGCCTTTATTGAAATGATAAATTAACATAGGAAAAAAATGATATTTATTTTGCCTCCAATTTCCTCTAATACACCTATCATCTCAATGTTGGCTCCATCTGATTAATGAAAATTAATGGTTCAATAATAGAACCTTTGCTTCTACTAAGTCGTACATTAGTAGAGTCATCTAGCGCTCTGATTTGTTTAAGTGAGTCTCGTGGTTATACGGTTAGATTTGCTCAAATCGTGTCAAAGTTCGTGTTTAACGTATTGACATGTTTGTAATCCACTTAACACACCGACTCATTCAGTAAATTTTTTATTAGTTTAAAAGTTTTATATAGGCTTGATTTTTATGTTGAATCATGTTTATACCACAATAATTTCTTTTCATTCTTTGGTTGCTAGATTTTTATGGTATAAACTAACTAAAGTTAAAAACATTTTACTACATATTTGGTGATTAAAAATTTATTTCATAGAACAAAATAAATACCTTTAAAATTCCAAAAATAACCCTACACTATATTGCTAGATCATAATATTAAATTTTATTATAATTTAAATTATGAATATTTAACTTTTTCTATTTTTTCAATCATAAAATTTCATATCCAACACTATAGATACCAAATATAGTATAAAAAGGGTCGTATTATCATGTTCTCCTTGTATTATGTGGTCTAATTCTCTCTATACTTTCTAATTTCTTTAACAAAACGCCATGATTGTATTAATTGATTATTTAGATTGTTGATAGAAATTTTTTTCAGAGGATTTGATAAGAGATCGTGAATGAGTGACTTGAGTGATGAGATGTACAAGAGATTTACAACACTAATTAAAATGATTAGTTTGGTATTTTATATTATTATTGATTTACATTAATTCAAATTTAAACTGTTGAATTCACGATTAATTTAATAGTTTTTTATTTAGGTTCAAATTTAAAGTTTAATGATTTAAATTTAAAGGAATGTAATTAAGGATTTAGAAAGTATTTTTCCCTTTTTTTAAGTTATAAAAGTGTTTGTGGTCGTAAAAGAATATATTAGGCGTCATTATATGGGATATTTCAACTAAAATGTTTTCAAGAGTCTCTTTAAAGTTACTGACGTGGAACTTTAAGCTAACTCTAGGGAATTAATATAATCTTGTGACCTCACAATATTAGAGCGTAATGTCGTGCGTGGTGGGCATGTGACTGAGCTGGAGATGAAGCATGTGTGGTGGGTGCGGCTGTTGGGGATAATGGAGGCCTACGCAGAAATGTGTGAATCTCCTCGTTTAAGAGGTGCGAAAGCGCAAACATACCTCCGAAAATGGGCAAAAGCACGCAAAAGGTGAGTTGTGTCCCACCTCGTGTCCTTTTCGAGATGATAAAAAAATACGAAAGGAAGAAGCAAGTCAAATGGCTTTTAAGATGTTGGAAAAGCCAAGCCGCACGTACTAGTCCACGACTTTCTCCGACTGGAATTACTTAGATCAATACCTATACCATACGCACCATTTCAATCAAGTGGGAATGCATGAATTAAATGGCTTTTATGCTCTTGTTTAAAGACAGAGAAGAAAAAAAAGGAACGAATACTACATAGAACTAAAAATTTATTATATTATTATATTAAACTAAACCTAATATTTATCTGGCTTAACTCTTTAGATTAAATGATAAAATTTAGAGAGTCTAATTTATAATTAGGATAATTGAGGAAGAGCTAACTTGGTGAACTTAGAATATAGATTATTAGACTGGTCCGTCTACCTCCAACTTTTCTTGGGCAAACTCATGCCTCATGAGGAAGACTATTGGCTTTAGACTCTTACAAACTCATTATAGATAATTATGAAATGAGTAAAACTTAATCTCATCCGTCAATTGTCGAGATGATCTAACAAATGTCATCAAATTTAAGAACTTATAAATACTCGATCATTCCTCCTTATTTAATACAACTCTAGAGAACAAGGAAATGATATTTCATTATGAAATCTCTACTCTCTAAAATCAAATAGCGTTCAAGTAAAAAATAATCTCAGTTGCTCAAGAACTGCATAGTTGACATCTTAGGTCCCCTAGGTTCCCTTGTTTGTCACTTATGCATTGGAGACTCTACAATTGTTTGTTCCTCCTCCTGGTCATTCTCTCTTCAATCATCCCATTATGTGTCATCTTTATATCATTACTTTGAGGCCACTTATAATGAGATACTCGTGTAACTTGCACGTAACTACTCTAGTTAAAAACCCTCATTTACATTTGGGTGGCACCATTAAGGAAGAGTGATCATAGAGACATAGCACCTCCTAGAAAAAGACACATCCCACATAGGCAATGCAGGAAGCCACGATAGCTTTAAGCTAGCTCATGGCTATGTTCCAACTTATTCTTACTGGAATGCCTGCCACTACTACTATGTAACAAGGGGGCTTTGCCGAATCTTGTAGTTGCTGCACAGCCATGGCGCCACTACCTCAACTCAACCAACTAATCTTCCAACTATTAAGGAAGATCCACATTAAGGAGGAGGTGACCAAACGCCCTTGCTAGAACCTGCACAACAACTGACCCCTACAATAGGGAATGTAAAGGTCCAGTTAGGCAGATCTTCATCCTCACACTTGCCTGCTCCTCTAACTAATCCTACCATCCCTTAGGTAGATCTACATCCCATCCTAATGCTGCTATTACTCCGCTACCTACATCCACATCCTCTACCCCTAGGACTTCCTTTATAATAAGGGAATACTTAGACATTTATATGAAGGAAATACAAGGTAAGTTATCTATGAGAATACTAGAGTTGAAACTTCCATATCATCAATGCATTGCAACAAAGCCATACCTTAAGGACTATATAAATCCTAAATTCATGCTATTCAATAGCAAGAAAGTAAGTGTCAAGGAACACCTATTGAGATCTATTAAAACTTTAGAGCCTTATGAGCTCGATGATGATCTGAAGCTTAGAGAGTTCTCTAAGTCATTGATGGAGAAAGCATACACCTAGTATGTTAACATCCCCTTGGGGTTAATTGATTCATGAGGGACTATGCACAAGCTCTTCTTAAAGAAATTTTTCTTCACTCAAGAATGGGTAACTATTACAAACACAGGAAGAACACAACAAAACCCGAAAGAGGATTTAATGGATTATATAAAGTGCTTTAGAGAACATGCCCTAGACATTTAAGATATCTGTGATGAAAGAGAGCTTGTGAAGATCTACATCCAAGAGATGTTCTCTAAGTATGTTGTACACTTAGAGAATCTCTTCCTGTGTTCTCTCACTACACTGATTGAGAATGTACGAAGGATAAACAACTCTATTACAAGACAATGGGAGGAAAGTAGCAAGCTTAACAAACGAGTAGCATTCGTATCCTCGATTAGGAGTAAGGATTTTCATACTAGTAAGAGAACTAAGAAAGATGCATAAGCTCCGTTGATAAGATTCGGGGTACCAACCTAACCCAAATGCCAAAGCTGAGCTCATCTACTTCTCATCAAGATATCTCATTTGATTACTTATTTTTATCTGTATTATTTGGACTTCCTATTTCTTGCAGTATTCCTAAATTAACCTCATGTTTATTTTATATTTACGAGAATGCCACTAAAGTATTCTTTTATTCCTTTTCTTTACAAGTTTGCCATTACATATAAATAGAATGCACGTGTAAGGTTTTAGATAGATTTGCTAGCTCTTGCTAGTATCAATCCCTTTAGCAAGGATTGTGGCGAGCAATCCTATTACTTGAACTGGTGAGTTACATCCGGCGAGTTGTAGGTTGTGTAAAATCTAATTGGTGCGTCATATCCGATTAGATAGCTCACGGATTCGCTAAAAGCCGTATTAAACCCATTCTATTTTCATTCCTTTAGTAGGATTGGACTTACCCTTACGACCGACCTAATCTACTCTTGGCTCAGTTCCTTCGTTTCCATGCTAAATGAGCAAAGTATATGCCATCCTTGACCATTGGCTACAGGATAAAGCTATTAAGTTGCCAAGAGTCGAGCACCAACTTATGGAGAATGAAAGAAGAAATCCCAAATATTTTCGATTTCATAGAACGATAAATCATTCCACTAGGGGGTGTCGAGGCTTAAGAAAGATATTTCAAAAAAAAAATTCAAAATAAGGAGATTGTCATGGAAAATAGCGACATTCACAACAACTTGCTTCCAAGCCATGATACCTACGTAGTAGCACATGAGTGCTTTGAAAGTGATTAGTGATTTGTTAGGTATGAAAAAAAAAAAGGAAAATAGGTTTAAGCTATGGCATTGCTTTTGTAAATAAAGAACGAATTTCGCATCTTAATAATAAAACTTTTATTATCTTACTTATCTCTGTGTTTTATATCTTACTCTCTTAAAGTCTAGGCAATGCCTTAGCATCTCACCTTCCATGCCTCAAGCGCAGGTGATGCCCTAGAATCTCAGCTTCCACGCCTAAAGCCTAGGAGACCCCCCGCATCTCAACTTCCATGCCTCAAGCCTAAGAGATGCCCTAGCATCTCGGTTCACATACTTAAAGCCCAAATGATGCCCTAGCGTCGCGACTCCCACATAATACAGTTTAGCGTGGATGAACATACAATGTTCGATGTCATACAATCCAAAAGGAGATGGGTTCAAATCGCAAGATGGTCCGAAAAGTAAATGAGAGTCACAGGTTGAGCAAGGGGTCCTCGTGTACCGACGATGGATATGATGCCTCAACGCCCCACACATACTCAGGTCACACTTGATATAATACATAAGTGTGACTGGAGGTCACTCACTACTAATTTATGCTTAATGGACTAAATAAGAGTAGCTCAAGAGTAAGTAACAAAAATACTTAGCTCAAGAGGGTATGTCTCGAAATTCAATGTGTCTTCCGTTGTGGCCATTACAATATACAAGTATTTATAGGACCCAATTAAGATAAATCCTAGGTTAGAGTAAATTAAAAAAAAAAGATTCCTACTAGTTAAGGAAAAGGGGAATAATTTATAGGGGTATCGATGTAATTATGTAAAAAGAATGTCCAATTGTAGAAAGGACAGCACGATTGTTAGAAAAAGGTAGAACCACGTCATTTTGCTCATTCTATGGTCCCAATGATACTACTAGTCAAGCAAGGGTAGCTTCGATTAGGTCGGTGTTAGCAATTCAAACAATTGGGACCGGACAAGGGTAGGTTTATAGGCAACTTGCTTTCAAATCGGCCTTATGGGTTGGCTCCTGACAGTTAACAAATTGTTTTCAGTATAGTTGTGTTTAGCAGCATCCTGATTCGGTGCTTGGGCAGGTATGTTTAAAAGGGTTGGCTTGGCACATCAACCAGTCTCCTCCATAGCTTCCTAGATGTAGAGAGCAAAGTAATTTAGTAGGTCAAGCTATAGAATGCATTGCTCCTCAACATTCAACTCACCTCGGATAGCTCAACAAAACATTTAAGTAAGCCCATAAGCTTGAGAACGTATGATTGGTTTGTGACCCCTATCACATAGTCTACTAAACTTCCTTCTCACTCGTACAGGAACCACAATCTAGTAAAAGTAATGTTGGCATGAAGGAACCTAATAATCTTCATGACAAACCACATGCTGTAGTTTCATATAAAACAAGCCATTCGGGACCTCATCTAAGATGTGCCTTCCTTAAGAAGGAAAACTGGGTATAAGAGGAAGGTAAACACATATCCTCTAATGTAGATCCTACAATCTTACCAAAGCTCATTATGGGAGAGGCTTATTACATGCAAGGCCTGTTGGGGCTTGTTATGCACTAGTCCTATTGCGCTACCTGGTAGGACTTGTTGCATTCAAGACTTATAACATCTAAGGTCTATTAGGACCTATTGCTCATGAGTCTCATATGTACAAGTAATTCTGCTTTAGGGCTTTCTACACTCCAAGCCTGCTCACTCAAGGCCTGTAACACTTGAGGCTTACATACTCTTCTTTGATGGTGATCTTAGAGTTCCTCTCCTAGTCTCATTGCGGCAGAGGATCACTACACACGAGCCTCACCCTTCTCAAGGCCTATTGAGGTCTTCTGCATTTAAAGCTTGTTGTTCAAGGTTATCACTGCACTTAAGGCTCACTTAAGCTTACTGTGCTCAAGGCTTTCTCACTCGAGGCTTCTCTATGTCAAGTTCGCTATGCTGAAGGCTTATTAGCTCAAGGCTTGCTACGCTTAAAGCTTGCTAAGACTTCCTACGTTTAAAGCTCACTCATTAGAAATCAGTTCCTCGCCAAGGAATGGCTTAGCCTACTTTTTACCCTTGAAGTTGATATTAAGATCGAATGGAGGCATTACTGATTGTAAAAAACCCTAATAGTTTAGTACTTCTTTTAAATCGTAAACTCACTTAAGTTAGAAATCAAAAACTAAGGTCCCAATTTATTTAATCTTAGCATCCTTATTTCACATATATATTGATTACATTAAATTTTTTATTTTACGCAAAAGATATAATAAATTTTTAGTACTTTACATTAAAATTTATTTATCCTACGCAGTATATATATATATATATATATAATTTTCCTATTTTATTCTTATTTTC